>JAINUV010001212.1:0-229760 GCA_020205505.1 Panax japonicus
TACATTACTTTAAACATGTACAAATACATGAAATGACTAAAATCTCCAAAAAATAGAAAATATAAATGCAAAACTAATAATTTACTCATTATAGTTTGCACGTTTTATTGATAATGCCATTGAACTTTTAATTTTTCAAATTACCCCAGTAAATTAATTATTATTTTGAAATAGGATCATTCCATTAAAACAAATTAAACAGACGTTAATTTTTATCAACAAAACTAATGAATTACGGCACCCAGTATAGTTAGCACATTTTACTAATTAATTCCACCTTTAAAATTTTAATTTTTTAAATTACACCAGTAAACTAATTATTATTTTGAAATTGAGTTATTCTGTTATATTTGTCTCACGACTGTTAAATTGTTTCAGCTTTTTTCCTACGTGGACGTAAAAAGAAAAAAGAGAAAAATAAATAAATAAATTTGATTTATTCTATCTTTGCCTTCCTCTCATCTCTCTCTTCTCCCCCTTCTTCCAGATCAAATAGATATGCATACTTTCTCTCTTTAAAATCCATGAAAATTCTGATATCTAAGTATCCAAAGCATTGAACCGAGTTTCGAAATTCAGCATTAGATATAACAATGAAGTATGAATCCCCAACAAGAATAACAAATGAAGTAAATGGTATTGTTGTAGGTTTCCTCCTTCTCGCCTTCGACTCTCAGCAGCCTTATCTCTCCGAACTCCTCTCGATCGTCTCCATAAGGTCCACCACTTCCCCAATCTCTCTCTATATCTATGTGTGTATATATATACAAATGTGGTAGCTAGTAATATTTGGTTCAATTGATTTTCTTGTCAGGTGTCTCGTTTATTTCTTTAACCCACTTACACAACCGTTGAAATTGTTTTTCGATGTTGTCCTCGTAAGGCAATAAATCTGGCTTCCTTGATCGCATTTGCATACACTAGTCAAGAACACCTGAAAAGAATAGGAAATAAAAAGTTTAAATTAAGATTAACTTTACCAAAAACAATAATGACCAAATATTAAACTAATTTCCCCGACAAAGACGCCAAAAACTTATTGCCTAATTTTCTAATAGCACTTTAACACGCAAGTATACGCGTTCAATAGCAATATTCAGCAAGCAAGGATATCGTTCCCATTTGAAAAGAGATTAATCTTTATCAATTAAAAATTTTAATGCAATTAATACTATTTTAAACTACGAAATATTGTTTGTGATTTGTAAATTAAAATTAACAAAACTAAAGTCTAAGATCAAAGTTCACAAGATTAACTCCAGATTTAACAGGTAAAGATTATAACTTCTCTTGGTATTTCATTTAAATCAATTTACTTCCCATTTAATTCTGCTAATTAATACAAATTATTATCCAAGAATGATTATTAGTACTCACGCAACTCTTCTGAAAGACACGTGAACAAATTCCCCTAAATCTGTTCTCTATGAATCAAAATTACAAGGAACACCATAGTTAATCAACTCACTATATTCCTATGTGAATCAATTTAATTAAGATTTTATGCACAAATTCTTTCAATGGATACAAAAAATACATAAATATATTCATATCCTACATGTTAATTATATTAACCCTAACTAGATTAAATGAACAAATGTTATTATATCCAGATCTAACTCTATATTCTATTTTTGCAATTTTATATAGATTATCATGGTAATTGCTAGCCAAACAATTAAGAAATAAACACAACATATAATAAATAATTTAATAAAAACCAACTTTCATTCAACGGGAAGAATTAATTTAAACTATATACCAAGTTTCGTTGCAATCTTAATTAAAATTTAGTTCGTAATAATTAAGAAAAAAATAATCCAAATTAATAATCCAAACAACCCAGATAATATAAGGAATAAAAACTAAATAAGAGAATAAGAAACTCTGAATTTGCTCCTAGACTCTCTCTTTGATCTTCATCATTTACAATCTTCCTTCGTGTTTTTTCTCGTTGTTCTCTCTGCAATTGTCTTGATAATTTCCTTGATACGTCTTTTCTAATTTGTATTGGTCCCAATCTTCTTCCAGATCCCTGTTTGGCTTCAAAAATCTAACTTGTAGCAAAATAAACCAACAAAAGTCGTGCCCTAGCGCACTAGGGGCTAGGTTTATTATAGTTCAAACGCACTAGGTGTGACGCCCCCAAAATAGGTATACATCACTCATTTTAAGTCGCCAAATACATGGTACAAAATTCAAATATAACTTAATTATACAACAGTCGTGTAAAATACGAAAAAACATAATCTAAGAGTTTCAATAAGAATATTATCATCTAGACAATATCCACTCTCAATGGAGTCCTCATTACATTTATTGTCACACTATTTTATAGAATAGTGAGGACTACTAAAACAACCATCTGGACCGTCAATCCGTTTCCCGACTCGTCCCAGCTATATTCTCATTTCCTGAAGAGAACAGTGAAAGAAAGGGTGAGCTCAACTAGCCCAGTAAGAAATATTATGACTAAGATAATGCAGAATAAATTATCATTAGCCTTCAACAATATAACAACTGATAGAATATAATAGATAAAAAGTTTTAGATTAACAACTGCAGCAGAATAAACAATCCATTAGAAGAGTCAAGTAGAGCATAAAATCCACTATCTTCTATGATTTAAAAAGTTTTTCATCAACTTTATCGCTGAGACTCATTTTAATAAATAAAATCGAATAATCCCTGCATCACGACCAAAGATATTCATGTAATCATCAGTGGTCATGATTATACCGAATAATCCTTGGTCATAATCATACCAACAACTGTCCATCAATGAACTACAGGCCAATGAGTACTTTAATCATATCATTCGTCACATTAAGGTCATGATTATACCGAATAATTCATGGTCATAATCATACCATGTCCATCTATGCACGTAAGCCAAAGATGGCTTTCATCACAATATAAGCATGCGGATGATGACAATGACATAATAATTCAATAAAACAAGTTCAAGGATAAATTTTAAAGATTTATAATTTAATTTATCCAGAAATCAATAACGTCCAAATTGTCAACATGATACTGCTTTGTGGAGTAAAATTTAAGAATGTTCAGAAGAATATTTCTATGAAAAGATACTGGATGAAGCGCAAATATCTAGGATATTCTACTAATTTCATGGAGTATAGAAGCCAAAACTTTAAACAACTGAGTATAATAGAATATATGAATCTGCTAATGGATTTTCGCCCGCTATGCAGTAATCCACGTAGACAGATCATTTCCATAATTTAATAAGGAATGAATACGAAGGATCATTCACCATGCATGCGGTAATCCATACAGACAGGTTATTCCAATAGAATAATAAAGAATGGAATAACAGAAGAATTCACCAGGCATGCGATAGACCGCACATACAGGTTATTCCAACGGAATAATAAAGAATGGAATAACAAAAGAATTCACCAGGCATGCAATAGACCGCACAGATAGGTTATTCCAACAGAATAATAAAAAATGGAATAACAAAAGAATTCATCAGGCATGCGATAGACCACACAAACAGGTTATTCCAACAGAATAATAAAGAATGGTATAACAACCCTTACGAATATTGAAAGAAATAACTCTCTTCATGAATACGAAATAAATAATACCCCTTACCTTAGAAGAAACTGGATACTTGAATAGTGAGGTAGCATACTTCTCTTCTTCTTTCTCTCTATAATTTCTCTCTATAATAATTGCTCTTGTGAGACTTAGTGAATTGGTGAGAAATGAAGGAAGAATAAACTTCTATTTATAGGAAAATATAGTTTCAATAATTGCACATTTTGGGGCTCAAAATATTACAATATAATACCTCCCTCTTTTTCTTCATTTTTAATTTAATCCTGCAAGTATTATCAAACTTGCACCACCTCCCCTAATAGTAAATTATGTGAATTAATAGTTTATTCACATGACTCAATATTATAATCATGTGAAAAAACTAATTACAGTATAGTACCTTCAACTATATCTCCATTTTTAATTTAGTTATGCAAATATTATCAATCTTGCACCAACTCCCCTAATAGTAAATCATGTGAATCAATAGTACACACATGTGAACACATAGTTATAAGCATGTGAATTAACAATAATTAATTACTCATTTATTCGGTTAATTATCTGATTGGTCAATATAACCTCCAGACATCAATTATTATCGGAATAAATGTCGATTTTCACTAACACTAATAATTCCAACACAATGAAACTATCAATTTCATCTTTAATTAACACGAACTTATTCATCATTAATATTATAATTCACAATATTTAACAACCAGGTCATTCCCAAGAAATAGGGGGATTTTCGATAAGGATTTCTCCTTATTGGCGCGTAATTAGGTGACCAAACCTCTCCTTGACAGAACTTCTAGACATTGCCAATATTGTAAATAATAATATGAATAACTTTATCGTCTTAATTATTGATTTAATAATATATATTATGCAAATGATACCATGATAATAATTGAATCAATAATATGAGAGATATGATGCAGCAATTACTGTAGCAATAATTGAGTATAACTGAGTGACTTCTCACGTAATCATCAATAATCAATACCGTGTGCTATTATGCAACCACGCATATTATTGTACTTTTACTACCGGGTAGTTCAACAGTTTTAACAGTAACACTTTCGCCGTTATTTTTATAAAAATATAATTATGTCATTTTCTAATTACGACAATACTTCCGTTGTGGGGTCCACCAATGATTGTGCCGTCGTACGAATATTCCCTGTTAAAACGAATATTTCCCGACCAATCGAATATTTTATAACAACTTGCTTACTTTTCAAAATTTATAAACACTACCCACAACTATAACATTATATCAAATCCATACCATAATATTCAAAAATATATTTCGAGAAAATTATTCTTTATTCATAAAAGTTGGGATCTTACACTAGGCGCTAGCCCAGACTAGGAATTTACAAAATTGCCGCTCATCTTTCATTTTAATGATTTTTAATTCTTTTCTTCTCCTAAATGACCAATTTATCCCTCCAGCTCCATCTTACAAGAAATAAACACAAAAACTAATAAAAAGACAATAAAATACTCAAAGATAACAATAATTAAGTTTAACAATACAATATTTATAGGTATAAAAACCACACATCAATAACCTTAAATTTATGGTAATAAATTATTATTCGTGTCTTCAGCTTTACCATTAAAAGGTGATTTTTTTTGAAATGATTAGAATTTCTTAATAGTTGGTCCTTCATCTAATATCATTTCACTTGAATATTTCTATTGAATCTTAAACCGTTATATTTTAACAGTGAATCTTATATATTTTTCTTAAACTCTAATCGATTTTCTGGATATTGTGTGACAATTTGTACATTATTGGAAGCTAGTCAAATAAAATTGTAAACTCTAATATTTATTCTTTATCTTATTATTATAATTATTTTTGTCCATTTATCATATTATTTATTTATACTAATCATCAACACTAAGTTATAGTGAATGTCTTTGGTTTTGGTGCAAATACAATATAATTGTTGAGTGTCTTTAGTTTTTATTGCAATGATATATGTTGAAAGTTCTCTTTAGCCTGCGTGCAAAGAGGAAATGTTGATTGGTGTGATCATGACTATATGTGTTAAATTTTATTTTCTTTGTCCTGAGAGGAAAGATGAATTGATTAGTATAATTGTTGGTATGGTTTGTATATATGACAAATCAATACTTACACGTAAGTGCACATAGTTAACAAGTAATATAATGTAAGTAGAGTATCGATCCCACAGAGAAATAAGTTAAGATAATATGAATAGGTTCAAAGAAGAACCTGAAAAGCCAAAATATCAGGGAACACCTGAGTTGAAATCAAAAGACAACATGATTAGAGAGAGAGAGGAAGATCGTAAAAACCAAAATGATCATAAACAGAAGAAGAATAATAACAAGGGAAGATGATTGTAGAATAAGATCACGACGTGATCAAATTAAGTTTGAAATAATAGAAGGTCTGTAATGACTGAATGATTATAGCTTGATGCTATAACGAGAAGGTACTATGAAATAGTACGAGGAAAACTCACAAGGAGTTATAAATGATGAGATACAAAAAAATTATATCGAACAAAGAGCAAGATAGAGTTAGGTGAGTTTTCAATTGAGGACTCATGTGATGGCTGAGTTGTACAAAACTTTGAATGGGCGAGGGTTTTATGCTTGCACTCAATATATCACATTGATAATCATTGAGATGTTGGTGTCGCACTATCAATGTATATATGACAAAAATGTGTATATTTAATAGTTAGAGACTATTAAGATTAGTTAGATATTATTAGGATTAGGTGCAAGTTCTTAAAACTCATACATATGGTAAGTTGATGACTCATAATCATATGTATGTTTTTGAACCCCTAAGCGTATGGACAATCCCTGATGGGTTCTTGGACTACATATTGTTGGGACAAGTTCCTAAACTCATTTTATTATGGCAAGTTCCTGAACTTCCAATGTGTGGAAAGTTTGATGAGCTATACTGGGGGTATAGAAAGTTTATAAATTGAGATATAAGAATATTTAGTATAAGAGCATTGGTGGTGTTAGAAATAAAAAGAATTAGTCAGTAATGAAGTAATGGAGTAAAGATTGAAATTGATGGAGAGAATTAGATATTCCAGATCTTCTAGTTTTGCTAGATTTTCAAAATTTTTTAACTTCATGTTGATGTTTACACTTCTGTTTTCTTAAAAAATATTGGATCAAATGATATAACCAATGAGTTTTAAAAAAAATATCGTTATTCATATGTCTATGCTAATTGTTTCGGCTAGACAAAAATGATTTAAAAAAAATATCAAAATGTATTATGTTTTTTTCCATAGTTATTAAAGCATCACTAAATATGATGCTGATATGACAAACGAGGAAGTCATCAATGCAATTAAACCTGGTGTTGGATGTGATCATAGGATCGTCAGCCCACTATGGTATGATGTAGAATGACGAAGTCATATAATGACTGAATCCTCAACGTACTATTAAAATAGTATGGTATCTTGACCATTATAAAAATGTTTTTTGGTTTTCTTTAAAATAAGAAAGATATGCCACATGAATTGGCTAAAACTATTTCGATTGATGTCTGAGTTGTTGTTAGAAGTCTGTGCTATTTGATTCAACTAGACAAATATTAAAAGATGTTTATTCAGTCCAAGCGTTTCTTGAAAAGTTATGTCAAACCAAATTATTTTGGTGCAGATTCAAATGTTGAGAAGTTGAGGTGAACAACCCTTTTATAGGGGATTATATTATGCGAAAGCATTAAAATCTTTGTGCATAAAACATTGTGTTAGTTCCTAGAGGGCACATAATAGATCTATAAGGGGGTTGAATATATCCTTTTTTGATTTATAAAATCTTTTCATTTTAGTTTACATTGCTAAGTAATTAACAGACAACAAACTTAAGAATTATTTCAAACACATCGGAATAAGTTAAGGTTCCCATTCATAGATGTTATGTTGACCATTTTTCTAGAGTTAGTTTAGATGTAAGTAGTTATCATGTTTATAGTAGTTATAGCAGTTATAGATTCATAATGTAAACAACAGTAGGTAAAAGACACAAGGGATTTTAAGTGGTTCATAGACTCGAGCTCCTAATCTACTCTTCTGCTTCAAAAAGCAGGGATTCCACTAAGGAAGTCTTTACATCTTTGAATCACTAAGATTCCTTCAAGGCCAGCAGCCTTGTAACTCTAGCTAATTCACTAAGAACTCTTTAAGTCCAGCAGACTTAGAACTTTAGTTCACTAAGAACTCTTCAAGGACTGCATCCTTGGAACTCAGTTTAGTCCCTTGGACAAGGACCCTTTAGGCCATGGCTTCTTCTTGTTGTTGTTATTGTTGGTGCTGAGCTGATAAGATGACTTTAATCTTGTTCATCCTTGATACTTAACAGCTCGTTGTGATCCTCTTTGGATTCTGCATCAAGACTGGATCACCATTGAACGGACTGTTAAATTGTTCATGAAGTTCGATCTTTAAGTACTTAGCAGTTTGTCCCTTCTTCTTTGGTGTAGCTGATCTGATCTCAGCTTTCACACCTTCACCACTTGAGGTTTGCTAATTTTTTGCATCTTTGGTAGACTCAGTCTGGCATTTAGCATTCCTCGAACCTTGGTTGGCTTGTGTATAGATTTGGTTCTGTATCTGTTCTTCTTCAGCTCTTGATGGTTCATGGTGATTCGTAGACTGGCTCTTTAAATCTTCTCTTTGATCTACCAATCTTTTGAATGTTATTCTCTTGGCCTTCTCGGCTCTCAGCTTAGCTGACATTCTTAATGGCATTCTCATTGTTATTGAATGAATCCTTTTTCTTGTAGAGCTTTTCTCCTTTCTTGCTTCACTTCTACTTTCGTAGTCTCATTTCCACTAAGACATATTTTTTTTGCTCTGTAGAACTCATAGAGTCAACAAATCGTCAAAACCAATAGCTTTTCCTTTTAAGCTTCTGATGTTAAATAACCTTTCATAAGCTTCACATTGGATTATAGCTGTTAGAAGCTATTTAAATTGATTTGCAGATCTTAAGTTATTTAGTGCAGACTGCTGATATGACATGACAGACCCTTCTTCACTTTCTGACACTGTAGTCTACTATTTCACCTACCACATCAGAGATGTCACTTTAACGTGTCAGGTTGGTAGTCACCTTTATTTCTTCTTTCTGATTTCTCGATTAGAACATCAGGAGTTGTCCTTTTGCATTGATGTTTTCAATACCCAACGTTCGAATTTTAGTCTTTGTATTGAGACGTTACCAAGGCTTCAGTACTCAGATGACCGAACTCTATGATTCTGATGCAGATGACTAAACTCGACAATTCTGAGAGTGTTCTTTGAATTTGCAATGCAGAACTTCTCTTCCTTTACTTGTGCAATGCTTTACCACTTCTGCTTGCCTTGACTTGCATTAGGAACTAAAAACTTGTTTGAATGCTCTGTAATTCATATTTTCACATGATTATAACTATTGATTCACATGATTGAACTATTGATTCACATTATTTACTATTAGGGGAGGTGGTGTAAGTTTGATAATACTTGCAAGACTAAATTAAAAATGAAGAAAAATAGGAAGGTATTATATTGTAATATTTTGATCCCTAGAACGTGCAATTATCGAAACTATATTTTCCTATAAATAGAAGTTCATTCTTCCTTCATTTCTCACAAATTCACTAAAGCTATAGAGCAATTATTATAGAGAGAAATTATAGAGAGAAATAAGAAGAGAAGTCTGCTACCTTACTATTCTAGTATCCAGTCTTCTTCTAAGGTAAGGGGTATTATTCTTTTGTATTCATGAAGAGAGTTATTTTCTTTCAGTACTCATAAGAGTTGTTATTCCATTCTTTATTATTATGTTGGAATAATCTGTCTATGCGAAGTACCGCATACATGGTGAAATTCTTCTTTTATTCCATTCTTTATTATTCTGTTAGACTAACCTGTCTGTGCAGTCTATCGCATGTCTGGTGAATTCTGTTGTTATTCCATTCTTTATTATTTTGTTGGAATATCCTGTCTATGCGGATTACGCATGACCTAGTTCATTCTTTATTATTCTGTTGGAACATCCTGCCTGTGTGGATTACGCATGACCTGGTTCCATTCTTTATTATTCTGTTGGGAATAACTTGTCTGTGCGGTCTATCGCATGCTTGGTGAATTCTTCTGTTATTCCATTCTTTATTATTCTGTTGGAATAACCTGTCTATGTGGATTACCGCATGCATGGTGAATGATCCTTTGTATTCATTCCTTATTTAATTGTGGAAATGATTTATGTACGTGGATTACCGCATGGCGGGCAAAAATCCATTTGCAGTTTCATATATTCTATTATACTCAGTTGGTTAAAGTTTTGGCTTCTATACTCCATGAAATTAGTAGAATATCCTGGATATTTGCGCTTTATCCAGTATCTTTTCATGGAAATATTCTTCTGAGCATTCTTGAATTTTACTCCACAAAGCAATGTCATGTTGACAATTTGGACGTAATTGATTACATGATAAATTAACTTATAAATCTTTAAAAATTATTCTTGAACTTGTTTTATTGAATTATTATGTTATTGTCGTCATCCTCATGCTTATATTGTGATGAAAGTCATCTTTGACTTACGTGCATAGATGGACTTGGTATGATTATGACTAGGGATCATTCGGTATAATCATGACCTGTAATGTTATAAATGATGTGGTAAAAGTCCTCAGTGGCCTGTAGTGCATTGATGGACAATTTTTGGTATGATTATGACCAGGGATTATTCGGTTTAGTCATGACCATTGATGATTTAATGAATATCCTTGGCCCGTAGTGCAGGGATGACTCGATGATGTGGTTTATTTATTAAACTGAGTCTCAGCGATAAAAATTGATGAAAACATTTTAAATCATAGAAGATAGTAGATATCATGCTCTACTTGACTCTTCTAATGGTTTGCTTATTCCGCTGCAGTTAAACTTGATGTCTATTGTATTTTATCAGTTTAACATTGTTGAAGGCTAATGATAATTTATCCTGCATTATCTTAGTCATAATATTTCTTACTGGGCTAGTTGAGCTCACCCTTTTGCTTTCATTGCTCTCTTCAGGAAATGAGAACGTAGCCGGGACTAGTCGGGGAATAGAGTAATTGTCCGAGATGGTGTTATAGAAGTCCTCACCATTCTATAAAATAGTGTGACAATAAATGTAATGAGGACTCAATTTGAGAGTGGATATTGTCTAGAAGGCAATATTCTTGTTTAAACTCTTAGCTATGTTTTGTCGTATATTACACGACGTTTGTATAATTAAGTTTGTATTTCTAATCTGCACCATGTATTTGGCGACTCAAGATGGGTGATGTATACCTGTTTTGAGGGCGTCACAATGCGCATCTCTCTTTCTCCTTGTGATCTCCCATGTACATATCATTAATGGTCTGACCTATGCTTAACCTTTTTTGTTTATTCTGTATAGGTTGGCCAGTATCTTTCTTATAGACCTCATCAGTTCATGCTTCTAATCTGGCAAGCACTACGATCATAGTCATACCTAAGATCATCATCTCTTGTTTATCTTGACTGCTACTATATTACTGACTTCCTTTTGTCAGTCAAGTTATCTGAAGTCTTCTTACTGTTGCTTGTGGAATACTTCCCTTGAATGGCTTCACATCTCAATCAGGATGCTAATTGAATTTGTACTTTGATCTTTTGTTTGCTTGTAAGCCATTTGGTGAGTGCTCTATGTCTTCCTTTAGGTAGATTGCATCTTTATAGTTTTGTCCAGAGGCTTCATTCTTTGGGTGCTTTGGGAGTGCTCATATATTGAGAATTGTGTGAACACTATGATTCTTCCTTGGCATTGTGAGCACTGATAGGGTTTGTCGATGACTTTGCTCTGCAAACTACGATCTAGCTTTGATTATGCAGACACTACGACTCCGAGAGCAGATTATACATTAGACAATGATTTCTACCTTTACACTTGTTGTTCTAGTCTGATCTAGCTCGACTATGATTTCTACCTCTGGTATGATTAGTAGACTCTATGACTTCAAGTGTGATCTACGATTCTCGACTTGGATTGGCAGGTGCTTGGATCAACTCTACGATACTGAGTGAGGCCCTCCAAGGCAAACTACGATCTATAACCCCTTTCTCAATACTCTACAGTTTTGCCTTGGCTTCTGCAATCCATCGGCTGGCTCGACAGACTACGATTCTGTCTTGATAGTTTTGAAATTCTTTGTTTCACCTGGCAAACTTCGAAGACTGGTGCAGTACTCGACGATCAGGCAGTCATATCTATTACATTATATAAGATCAACCTAACAAGCTTGATCTTTCTATATAAGTCCTTATACACTATATTCTTTTTAAGGACTTTACAAAGTTGTTTTGTTCATGTAGAATCAACCTAACATATTTGATCATTTCAGTCTAAGCCCTTGTACATATATTTGTATTATCTATTCAAGGAATTTACATCTTATTTCAATGCAGACATATCTGCATATTCATTCATTTACTTCATCATCTTCATCAACAAATTATACGAAAAAAGGAATAACATTCACATGCATATTCCTAACACATTGTACGGAGGTCTAATGTGACGCCCCCAAAATAGGTATACATCACTTATCCCGAGTCGCCAAATACATGATACAGAATACAAATACAATTTTTAATATACAACAAAAGAGCTGTGAGTTTTAATACAAATATTGTCTTCTAGACAATATCTACCCTCAGAATAAGTCCTCATTACATTTATTGTCACACTATTTAACAGAATAGTGAGGACTACTAATGGTATCCTTTGGACCGTCACTCCGTTCCCCGGCTAGTCCCCTCTACGTTATCATTTCCTAAAGAGAATAATGAAAGCAAAAGGGTGAGCTCAACTAGTCCAGTAAGAAATATTATGAGTAAGATAATGCAGAATAAATTATCATTAGTCTTCAACAATGTTAAACTGATAAAATACAATAGACATCAAGTTTAACTGCAGCGGAACAAGCAATCCATTAAAAGAGTCAAGTAGAGAATAAAATCTACTATCTTTTATGATTTAAAAGGTTTTTCATCACTTTTATCGCTGGGACTCAGCTTAATAAATAATCTACATCATCGAATCACCCCTGCACTACGGCCAAGGATATTCTTTAGTATCGCGAACACAATTATCCATGCACTACGGGCCAAGGACATTCGTGTATTCATCAATGTCCATGATCATGCCAACAACTGTCCATCAATGCACTACGGGCCAATGAGGACTTTTATCATATCATTTATAAAATTACGGTCATGATTATACCGAATAATCCCTAGTCATAATCATACCAAGTCCATCTATGCACTACAGGCCACAGATGACTTTCAAAAAAATATAAACATGAGGATGATGACAATAGTATAAGAATTCAATAAAACAAGTTCAAGAATTATTTTATCTAGGAACTAATAACGTTCAAATTGTCAACATGATACTTCTTTGTAAAGTAAAATTCAAGAATGCTCAGAAGAATATTTCCATGAAAAGATACTGGATGAAGCGCAAATATCAAGAATATTCCACTAATTTCATGGAGTATGGAAGTCAAAACTTTAACCAACTGAGTATAAATAAGAATGGAATAACAAAAGAAATCACTATGCATGCGGTACTTTACATAGACAGGTTATTCCAATAGAATAATAAGTAACGGAACCAGTTCAGGCGAAATTCCCACCAACAAGATGTTCCAACAGAATAATAAAGACGGAACCATGTCCAACGTAAAACACACGGACAAGATATTCCAACAGAATAATAAAGACGGAACTAGGTCCGGCGTAAAACGCACAGACAGAATATTCCAACAGAATAATAAAGATGGAACCAGGTCCAGCGTAAAACGCACAGACAGGGTATTCCAATAGAATAATAAAGAATAGAATAACAGAAGAATTTCACCAAGTATAGGGTAGCCCGATATATAGGTTATTCCAACAGAATTATAAAGAATGGAATAACAGAAGAATTTCACCATGTATGCGCGGTACTTTGCATAACCAGGTTATTCCAACATAATAATAAAGAATAGAATAATAGAAGTTCTCTTCATGAAGACGAAAGAAAGAAATAATACCCCTTACCTTTGAAAGAAACTGGATATAGGAGTAGTGAGGTAGCAGGCTTCTCTTCTTCTACAGATTTTTTCTCTATAATTTCTCTCTATAATAATTGCTCTATAGCTTTAGTGAATTGGTGAGAAATAAAGGAAGAATGAGCTTCTATTTATAGAAAAATATAGTTTCAATAATTGCACATTTTGGGGCTCGAAAAATTATAGTACAGTATCTCCAACTTTTTCTTTATATTTAATTTAGTCATGCAAGTATTATCAAACTTGCACCACTTCCCCTAATAGTAAATAATGTGATTCAATAGTAAATCATGTGAATCAATAGTTCTAGACATGTGAAAATATGAATTACAGTATAGTACCTCCATCTATACCTCCATTTTTAACTTAATCATGCAAGTATTATCAATCTTGCACCAACTCCCCTAATAGTAACAAGAATGTGAAACAATAGTATACACATGTGAACAAATAGTTATAATCATGTGAAATAATAGCAATTAATTACTCATTTATCCGGTTAAATACCCGATTGGTCAATATAACCTCCAGACATCAATTATTATCGAAATAAATGTCGATTTTCATTAACACAAATAATTCTAACACAATGAAACTATTTTTATCAAAAATATAAATTTTGAAATTTCGAAGTTTAACATTTCCCAAAAAAGTCAATTGTTGACTTTTTGACCAAATAGTAAAATCCGGAAAATTTTGTGTTTATAGTGTATTTTTACTAATTTCATAGTTTCGGACTCAAATATCACGTCCGCGTCTCCAAATTCAACTCCGAGCACAATTTTAATTTTAATAACATTCATCATTAATATTATAACTCATAATATTTATCAACCAGGTCGTTCCTAGGAAAGAGTGGGCTTTCCAATAAGGATTTCTCCCTATTGGCGCACAATTAGGTGACCAAACCTCTCCTTGACAGAACTTCTAGACATTGTAAATATTGCAATTTAATAATATGAATAATTTTGCCGTCTCAATAAAATAACATATTATGCAGATGATACTGTGACAATAATCGAATAAATAATATGAGAGATATGATGTAGCAATTACTATAGCAATAATTGAGTATAACTGAGTGACTTCTCACGTAAGCATCAATAATCAATATCGTGTGCTACTATGCAATCACACGTATTACTGTACTTTTACTACCGAGTAGTTCAACAGTATTAATGGTAAAACTTCCGTCGTTATTTTTATAAATATATTTTTGTCATTTTCTCAATCCGACAATAATTATGTTGCGGGGTCCACCAATGATTGCGCCGTTGTACGAATATTCCCTGCTAAAACGAATATTCTCCGACCAATCGAATATAATATAACAACTTGCATACTTTGCAGAATTTATAAATACTACCCACAACTATAACATTATAACAAATTCATTCCATAATATTCAAAAATGATAATTATAGAAAAATCATCTTTATTCATAAAAGTTGGGGTCTTACAACCTCCCCTTCTTATGAAATTTCGCCCTCGAAATTAGGGTACGTACCTGGTATATCGAATAGGTGAGGATATCTTGACTTCATCTCAGATTCTAACTCCCAAGTCATTTCTTCCACGTCATAGTTTCTCCACAAAACTTTGACTTGAGGTATAACCTTGGAGTGTAGAATATGATCCTTCTTATCCAAGATTTTAACAGGTAACTCTTCATACGTTAAATCTTCCTCTATCACGTCCGGTTCTAATTCAATAATGTGGTTCGGGTCTTCCACATATTTACGTAACATGGATATGTGAAAAACGTTATGAACACGAGACATACATGGCGGTAAAGCGAGTCTATACGCCATAGTTCCTACTCGATCGAGGATTAAAAATGGGCCAATGAATCGAGGATTGAGTTTTCATCTCTTTCCAAATCTCGTAACTCCTTTCCATGGAGCAACATGTAACAACACATGATCTCCAATATCGAATTCCACGTCCTTTCGATGAAGATCAGCATAACTCTTTTGTCGATCTTGTGAGATTTTTATACGTTGTCAGATTGTTTGAATCTTTTCTGTAGTCATACGTACCAAATCCGATCCCAACAATGTTGTTTCACCCACCTCATCCCAACATACTAGAGAATGACACTTTCTTCCATACAACGCCTCGAATGAAGTCATGTCAATTCTTGTTTAATAACTGTTGTTGTAGGAAAACTTCACCAATGGTAAGAACTTGTTCCAACTTCCCTTGAAGTTAAGGACACAGAGTCTTAATAAATCTTCAAGAGTTTGAATAGTCCTCTCTGATTATCCGTCCGTCTGAGGATGATATGCCGAACTAAATCATAAATCTGTGCCCATAGCTTTTTGCAAACTAACCCAAAATCTTGAAGTGAATCTTGGGTCTCGATCAGAAACTATGGATACTGGCATACCATACAATCTTACAAGCTCGTTTATATACATATTAGCAAGACGTTCAAGTGTATAAGTTTCTCGTATCGGTAAGAAATGAGCAAACTTGGTCAATCTATCAACAATGACCCAAATCGCATCTATGCCTTGAGAAACCTTGGGAAGACCAGTAACAAAATCCATGGTATTGTGCTACCACTTCCATTCTAGAATTTCAAGTGGTTGCAATGGACCTTTTGGCACTTGATGCTCCTCCTTGACTCGTTGACAAGTTAGACACCTTGAGATAAACCCCGTTATCTCTCTCTTCATATTGCTCCACCAAAATGTATGTCGAAGATCACGATACATTTTGGTACTCCTAGGATGGATTGCAAACGGTGTGTTGTGCGCCTCCATCATGATTTTATACTTTAACTCAGGGTCGTTAGGAACACAAAGTCTGGAGTTGACTCGAAGTATTCATTCATCATCAATTCTTGCTTCCGGCATAGCACCTTCTTCCAGTTTCTTTCTCATACGCATCAGCTCTAGGTCTGCAGCTTGAGCAGCTTTAACCTTATCGATTAAAGTCGGTTCTACTCGTATATTCGCCATCATCACATGGGTCTCTGGAGTCTTTATCTCTATCTCCATCCTTTGCAAGTCATACAAAATGGGCCTTTGCGTTGACAATATCGCACTCGTACCCGCATATGATCTTCTACTTAATGCGTCAGCTACCACGTCGCTTTTCCAGGATGGTAATAGATGGTATGATCATAGTCTTTCAATAGTTCAAGCCAACGTCGCTGTCGCATGTTGAGTTCCTTTTGAGTGAAGAAATATTTGAGGCTTTTATGATCCGTAAAGATCTCCACTTTCTCCCCATACAAATAATGCCTCTAAATCTTTAGTGCAAAAACGACTGCTACCAACTCTAGATCATGAGTAGGATAATTCCTCTCATATTCTTTGAGTTGTCGTGAGGCATAGGCTATGACTTTTCCATGTTGCATGAGAACACAACTTAACCATTTGCCCAAAGTATCACTGTAGATAACAAATCCCTCCGATCCAGATGGTATTGTAAGAACAGGTGCTGAAATGAGTCTCCTCTTGAGTTCTTGAAAACTCTTCTCACATTCCTCACTCCAACCAAATTTTGTATCTTTCCAAGTTAGTTGAGTTAAGGGAGTAGCGATTCGAGAAAACCCTTCTACGAATCTCCGATAATAACCAGCTAAGCTGAGAAAGCTACGTACTTCGATCACTGATTTAGGTTGCTCCCAGCTTTGAATAACTTCAATCTTTACTGGGTCAATAGATATTCCATGACTTGACACCGCGTGCCCAAGGAATTCTACTTCCTCAAGCCAGAACTCGCATTTCTTCAACTTGGCATAAAACTTATATTCACGAAGCTTTTGGAGTACCAGCCTCAAGTGTTGCTCATGATCTTCATGGCTTTTGGAATAAATAAGGATGTCATCAATGAAGACAACCACAAAGTGATCCAAATATTCCTTGAATACTCTATTCATCATATCCATGAAGGTAGCAGGAGAATTAGTCAATCCAAAAGATATGACTAGGAATTCATAATGCCTGTACCGAGTTCTGAAAGCCGTCTTTGGAATGTCATCGGTTCTAATCTTCAATTGGTGATAACCGGAACGAAGATCAATCTTTGAAAAGAATTTGGCTCCTTGTAACTGGTCAAACAGGTCATCAATACGTGCAATCGGTACTTATTTTTGATGGTGACATGGTTCAACTCCCGATAATCAATACAAAGTCGCATACTCCCATCTTTCTTTTTCACGAATAGAATAGGAGCACCCCAAGGAGACGTACTAGGATGAATGAAACCGATGTCTAACAATTCTTGCAGTTGGGTCTTTAACTCCTGAAGTTCAATAGGAGCCATTCAATATGGGGCTTTGGAAATAGGTTTTGTATCGGGTTCAAGGTCAATACAAAATTCAATTTCACGCTCTGGGGGTAGGCCAGGAAGTTCTTCAGGGAATACATCAGGAAATTCATTAACAATAGAAATATCATTCAAAACTGACGTATTTTTATTTAGATCCGTGACATGAGCTATGAAAGCTTGACATCCGTTTTTTAATAAACGAATAGCTTTATTGCTTGAGATGATAGTGATTGATTTTAATGGTTTGGTTGTTTAAATTCGCATAATAGGTTGGTTAGGAATATGAAAGCTAACAACCTTACGAAAACAATCAATTTTTGCACGATGAGTAGTTAACCAATCAATTCCTAGAATCACGTCAAATGCAAGTATTTTCAATGAAATAAGATTGACAGGTAATGTGAGGGTATCGATTTGAACTAAATAAGACTTATAAACAGTGGATGTAATGAAGGTTTCTCCCAATGGAGTTTAAACAGATAAGTCAAAGTCCAATTTCTCCGGAGTTAAATTTAAACGTTGAGCGCAAGTAGGAGAAATAAAAGAATGGGTAGAACCAGTATCAAATAAGGTATAAACTTCGCTAGAGTTTATGATAAGCTTAGCCGTGATGACCTCGTTCGGGTTCCTTGCTTTCTGGGAGGTCACAACAAACACTCTCCCTTGCACTACTAGCTTTGACTTTTCTGGGACGTCCTTTGGTGCCTCTATCCTAGCTGAACTTATCTTCGGTGAATGACAAAATCGGGCTAGGTGAGCTTCTCTTCCATAATTATAACATGTTTTGGACGGCATCGCACAGTTTGGACTAATGTGTCCCTCCCCTCCACATTTGAAGCATATAATAGGTGGTCGTTCTCCTTCCTTCACAACAGGTGCTGGTGTTGACCTTTTTCCATCATTGTTGAATCTCCTCTTCTTGAAATGTCCATTCTTATTGTTTTGGCCCTGATTACCACCGAAGTGGTTACCATTTATGGTATGCTGATTCCCTCCATGCTTGTTGTCACCGCTTCAATGACTGCTCTCACTGGTATTATCATTTTGTCAGCCCCTCTCTTTTGGTTGGGTTGACTCATTATCGTGTTCCAATAACTGTGCCCTATTAACAACATCTAAATACAAACACAGTTTATGAGAGATAAGATATTGACGTATCTCGGGTTTTAAACCTCTTAGAAACATTCGCGTCATTCTCTCCTCATTATCAACCAAATGGGACGCAAATCGGGACAGCTCGGCAAACTTGGCTTCGTACTGCGACACGGTCATGTTGTTTTGCTCCAGTTTAATGAACTCTACCTCTTTCATATGACGAATACTTTCGGGAAAGTACTTTTCGTTAAAAAGTTCTTGAAACTTCTCCCAAGACATCTTCAGTGCGGCAGGTTGGGTACGCTTTATAGATTCCCACCAGTAATCTGCCTCTGCCAGCAACATGAAGGTGGCGAAGGGAATCTTTTGCTCCTCGGAGCAACCCAAGGCATCAAATATCTTGTTGATCTGTTTTATCCACGTCTCCTCCTTAAGAGGTTTTGGCTCTCCAAAAAACTTCGGTGGTCCCAGCTCCTTGAACTGTTTGGCGGTGACCGTTCGAGAGTTTTTAGTGTTTCCACCTGCATTTTGGACAGGAGCCGCTCTCGCCTGATGTTGCATGAATTGCATGAAGCCTCAGAACATTCTATCATTCATCATTTGGTCAGTGTTGTTATTTGCGTGAGGATTATCACCTTCCTGATGCACATTGTCCTGGTTATTGAACTGTGGAGACTCAACGGTCTCCTGTGCTCCATTGATGTTCTCAACATTCTCGGATGCCATTTTCAAATACTTCCACAAAACAAGGGTTAATTAACATATCACATATTATCCCTATACTCTGACCGACCAATTAAATAACAAATAAACTTAGGTAGGTCATACTAGCGAAGGAATTCCCCGTCTCTCCCCTCCTAATTCTTGTCTCACATCTTAGCCAGGGATCATATCCCTAAGCTTTGATACCAACTGTGACGCCCCCAAAATAGGTATACATCACCTATCCTGAGTCGCCAAATACATGGTACAAAATACAAATACAATCTTTAATATAAAACAAAAGAGTTGTGAGTTTTAATACAAATATTATCTTCTAGACAATATCCACTCTCAGAATAAGTCCTCATTACATTTATTGTCACACTATTTAACAGAATAGTGAGGACTACTAATACTATCCTCTGGACCGTCACTCCGTTCCCCGACTAGTCCCCGCTACGTTCTCATTTCCTGAAGAGAACAATGAAAACAAAAGGGTGAGCTCAACTAGCCCATTAAGAAATATTATGACTAAGATAATGCAGAATGAATTATCATTAGTCTTCAACAATGTTAAATTGATAAAATATAATAGACATCAAGTTTAACTACAGCGAAACAAGCAATCCATTAAAAGAGTCAAATAGAGAATAAAATCTATTATCTTTTATGATTTAAAAGGTTTTTCATCACTTTTATCACTGGGACTCAGCTTAATAAATAATCTACATCATCGAATCACCCATGCACTACGGTCAAGGATATTCTTTAGTATCACGAACACAATAATCCATGCACTACGGGCCAAGGACATTCGTGTATTCATCAATGTTCATGATCATGCCAACAACTGTCCATCAATGCACTACGGGCCAATGAGGACTTTTATCATATCATTTATAACATTACGATCATGATTATACCGAATAATCCCAGGTCATAATCATACCAAGTCCATCTATGCACTACAGGCCACAGATGACTTTCAAAAAAATATAAACATGAGGATAATGACAATGATATAAGAATTCAATAAAACAAGTTCAAGAATTATTTTATCCAGGAACTAATAACGTTCAAATTGTCAACATGATACTTCTTTGTAAAGTAAAATTCAAGAATGTTCAGAAGAATATTTCCATGAAAAGATAATGGATGAAGCGCAAATATCAAGCATATTCCACTAATTTCATGGAGTATAGAAGTCAAAACTTTAACCAACTGAGTATAAATAAGAATGGAATAACAAAAGAAATCACCATGCATGCGGTACTTTGCATAGATAGGTTATTCCAATAGAATAATAAGTAATGGAAGCAAGTCAGGCGAAATTCCCACCGACACGATGTTTCAACAGAATAATAAAGACGAAACCAGGTCCGATGTAAAACGCACAGACAGAATATTCTAACAGAATAATAAAGACGGAACTAGGTCCGGCGTAAAACGCACATACATGATATTCCAATAGAATAATAAAAACGGAACCAGGTCCGGTGTAAAATATACAGACAGGATATTCCAACAGAATAATAAAGAATAGAATAACAGAATAATTTCATCAAGTATGGGGAAGCCCGCGTATACGGGTTATTCCAACGGAATAATAAAGAATAGAATAATAAAAGAATTTCAACATGTATGCGGTACTTCGCATAATTAGGTTATTCCAACATAATAATAAAGATTGGAATAACAGAAGTTCTCTTCATGAAGATGAAAGAAATAAATAATACACCTTACCTTTGAAAGAAACTGGATATAGGAGTAGTGAGGTAGCAGGCTTCTCTTCTTCTACAGATTTTCTCTCTACAATTTCTCTTTATAATAATTGCTCTATAGCTTTAGTGAATTGGTGTTAAATGAAGGAAGAATGAACTTCTATTTATAGAAAAATATAGTTTCAATAATTGCACATTTTGGGGCTCAAAAAATTATAGTACAATACCTCCAACTTTTTCTTAATTTTTAATTTAGTCATGTAAGTATTATCAAACTTGCACCACCTCCCCTAATAGTAAATAATGTGATTCAATAGTAAATCATGCGAATCAATAGTTCTAGACATGTGAAAATACGAATTACAGTATAGTACCTCCATCTATACCTCCATTTTTAACTTAGTCATGCAAGTATTATCAATCTTGCACCAACTCCCCTAATAGTAACAAGAATGTGAAACAATAGTATACACATGTGAACAAATAGTTATAATCATGTGAAAAAATAGCAATCAATTGCTCATTTATCCGGTTAAATACCTGATTGGTCAATATAACCTCCAGACAACAATTATTATCGAAATAAATGTCGATTTTCATAAACACAAATAATTCCAACACAATGAAACTATTTTTATCAAAAATATAAATTTTGAAATTTTGAAATTTAACTTTTCCCGAAAAAGTCAACTATTGACTTTTTGACCAAATAGTAAAATTCGGAAAATTTTGTGTTTATAGTCTATTTTTACTAATTTCATCGTTCCGGACTCAAATATCACGTCCGCGTCTCCAAATTCAACTCCGAGCACAACTTCAATTTTAATAACATTCATCATTAATATTATAACTCACAATATTTATCAACCAGGTCGTTCCCAGGAAAGAGGGACTTTCCAATAAGGATTTCTCCCTATTGGCGCGCAATTAGGTGACCAAACCTCTCCTTGACAGAACTTCTAGACATTGTAAATATTGCAATTTAATACTATGAATAACTTTGTCGTCTCAATAAAATAACATATTATGCAGATGATACTGTGACAATAATCGAATCAATAATATAAGAGATATGATGCAGCAATTACTGTAGTAATAATTGAGTATAACTGAGTGACTTCTCACGTAAGCATCAATAATCAATACCGTGTGCTACTATGCAACCATGCGTATTATTGTACTTTTACTACCGAGTAGTTCAACAATATTAACGGTAAAACTTCCGCCGTTATTTTCATAAATATATTTTTTTCGTTTTCTCAATCTGATAATAATTCTGTTGTGGGGTCCACCAATGATTGCGCCGTTGTACGAATATTCCCTGCTAAAATGAATATTCTCTGACCAATCGAATATAATATAACAACTTGCATACTTTACAAAATTTATAAATACTACCCACAACTATAACATTATAACAAATTCATTCCATAATATTCAAAAATGATAATTATAGAAAAATCATCTTTATTCATAAAAGTTAGGGTCTTACAGCTGATCCCCCTGAGTATGAGAAGAAAGATCCATATAGTCTTATGACTGTTAAAGGTTCAAGTCGAGATACTTGATAACTTGGGGATGTAGTTCAAGGTCTTGTGATCCCTCAACATGATTTGAGAATCTTTTAAATTCATGGGTTATTCATATTGCTTCTGAATCATTAAGCAATTATGAAAGATTCTTGTTATTCTAAAGGGTGAATGTGGCAAGGAGGATTCCTTAGAATGAAGTAAGTCGTAAAATGCGACACCTAATGATAAATATATTAAACGAGTGAGAAAAGAATTCTGAAATGAGAAGGAGATGAGTTATCAAAGAATAATATATGTAAACCTTTTAATAGAAAAGTTGATAATTTTAGAAAGATTTTTATGGAAAGAATGTGGTTATAGAGCCTAATGAATGAATAAAAGATTAACATAAAGTCTATTTTGATAGATTGAATGAATGGAGATTAATAATTAAAATTTTGGGGATGAAATTCTTAGAAGAATAGGCGAATGTGATAACCTGAATACTTGCAAGATAATGAAGTATATGATTTCGATGAGTAGAGCATGTGGCAATGATCCTTAGAAAAGGAAATGAATGGGTTAAATAATATATAATACTCAAATATAATTGAGTTTAAGTAAAGGTTGTGAAATAAAGTCTATAAGAGTTTGTTGTGAAATTAAATGTAATAGGAAATATAAAACCTATATTAAGGTAATGTGTGGAAGATGTGTTATGATAAAATGTTAAAATGGAGGTTTTGGTGATTCCGAGGACGGAATCTTTATAAGAGAGGAAGGATGTGACAACCCGAATTTTCAGTAATTATTAAAATAAAAAATTTAATAAATAAAATTCTTGTAATAAGATGTTTTGAGTTGGAGTACGTGTATATAAGGTGAAATATATGATTTGATATAAATGTAGAAGAGATATATATTCATATATTGGGAGAATGAGGTTTAATACTTAATTTAATTTAACTATTGAAGAAGGTAAATGAAATTGTTTGAAAATGGAATTAAATTAATTTAATTAAGATGAAAATTATATTATGGAATAATATGATTTCATTATTATGCCTTGTGACAATGAATTTATTATGAATTAAATCTCATAAATAACGTAAGTAATTCACTTAATTAAAGTAGTGAATTAATGTAAGGATATTTATTTTAAGAAAATGAGGGACTAATATATATTACACATAAATGTAATATGTTAATGTAGTAAGATTGTGAGTTTTGTAAATAGTTAAAAATATTTATGGACTTGAATAAATATTTTATTTGGAATATTTATGGAAATAAATAAATATTTGATGAAAATTATTATGGAATAAGTTGTTTATGTATGATGATATTAAATAAATTGATGATAAATAATTTTATAATTTGTGTGTATTTCAGTACACTAGTGTGATGGTAATATTGTAATTTAAATAAATAATTAAATTAGTGGATTGATGACTTGTTGTGTAAAGTGGAAGTTTGTATTAATTAAACAATTAAATTAAATAAAGGTGTGACAAATTGGCCTCATAATAAAAGAATTATAAGCCTTATAATAAGATTTATAAAAATAAATTGGAAGGAATTTAATTTGAGTAAGCCAAACAAGATCTTGTGGCTGTTGGTTTTATAACTGCTAAGTTTATTACGTTAGTGTAACTCCTAATTGCAATAAGAGTTGGTTTTTACGTATTTGTAAAGTAGAGAGAAGGAGAGAAATAGAGAGAGTTCATAGAAAATTGAAAAAGAGAAGACTCTGAGAAATTGAGAAGGTTTTTGAGAATCAAGAAGGAGGAAGAAGATTAATCAAGAGAAATTAGAAAAACTTCATCATCTAATCAAGGTATCAATCTAGTTCTAAAGCTTTAAAATATTGTTTTCAAGTTCTTCACATAAAAAGCTATTTTGGGTTGGTTGATGTGAAATGATGTTGTATATATATGTTATATGGGTTTGTGTAACCCATATTATATCATCTAAAGGTGGTTTTGGAGTAATTAAATTCATGAAAATAGGTTGAATGATGAAGAATTTGAGTTTTGTTGTATATATAAGTTTTGGTCAATTTTGAGACTAAAATTAGTTACGAAATCATAATAGAAACCTTAAATTGATGATGGATGTTGTAAGAACGTTAAAAAACGAAAAGAACGTAAGTTGAATGAATCAATTTGGTTAAGAAACGAATTCGTAGTGAATGAATTCGCTAAATATGTTATAATATAAAAAATTAGTATGAACATGAGTTTTGGGTCAAGATTTGGGTTAGTTAATGTTTCTGTAAATTATTTGGGTCAATTGTGGTCACGGCGTTGTAATAATGGATTTTGGTGAGAGAATTTGTATTTATAATATATATTTTTACGATTCAAATTGGGTGATATAGACCCGAATTTAGGAGCGTTACAGATAATATTAATAGCTTTTGAACTCTACATAATCTTGAAAGATAAAGATGGAAATGAAGAATTTTATTAGATTTATGTATGTTTTATTATTACTATTTGTGTATAATTTATAATTTATATTTTTGTTTATTGATAGAAGAAATTTAAAATTATTAAAGTCTATGAAAATACTTTATTTTGTGAGGAGAACTTCTCTCGTACTACCTTTATATATTATATATTATATAGATATAGATGAATTTTATTATATATAATTATAGATTTATGTTGATAATAAATATAGAAGTATATTGATAAATTATATAAGAGAGAATTAACGACCCCATACTAATTTATTGTATCTTATCAACTAGAATTCATGACGGACGATATTTAACTTAATCATAAAATTAATTGATATATAAAATATTTTGGTAACTGAATCATGTGACCAGATAAATCAACGAGTATTAGCCCACAAATCATGTGGACGAAGTCTGTAGTGGTTGGTGCATGAATGAACCAAGTGACATTTTTGTTTCGTGTACATAATAAAACACAAGAAAACTAAATCAAAATTTAGAAAAGTGTTATTAGTGGTTGGTGTATGCTAATCCAGTTGGACTTAATCCAGTCTAATTATTTAAACTACTAATAAAATAAAAATATATATTTTCACAAATATAGAAACCATACTAAAGTCAGCTCAAACTAAAATTTGAACATTAGTTTCCCTTTTGTATGTTCAAATTAGGTATAGCATAATAAGGATAATGTATTAAATTTGTCTATTTTAAGTATCCTACTTGTGCAATTTCAGTGTAATATTGCTCCATTTTATAATAAGAGACATAATTCTCGTTTTTCTCCAACTCTTTTTCTATTTTTTTTGGCATCCTTCTTCACATAAGAGTGTTTTCTTTGTCTTCTTCGTTCTCTCTATCCCCCATCTCTCTCTCTCTCTCTATATATATATATAGGGGTTCCATCCATAGCAATCGATTACTGTGGAACAACCCTTTTTTTACATGTTAAAATTTCGGCTGGAGCAAAAAAAGAAAAAAAAATTCAACAGGCCAAAAAAATAAGGGATTGCACAGCAACCGGTTGCTGTGGATGGAACCCCATATATATATATATATATATATATATATATATATATATATATATATATATATCTTTCTCTCTCTCTATATATATATAGGGAACAAATATTTTCACATATATTTTTGATATTTTCACATAATATTTTCTCACATGAACATATAATAGATCCTACTTTCATATAAAAAGAAACCATATAAAAATATTAAAAATATATGTAAAAATAGTGATCCCTATATATATATATATATATATATATATATATATATATACACCACGGATCCAGTCCGGTCTCCCGGACTGGACTTAAAATACGGACCCCAAAATTTTTTTTTTTTTTTGCTTTTTTTTTTTTGAAACAACTAAAAAAAAAAAAAAAAATTTATGGAACTGAAATTTTTCCATAATAAAGTGTTTTGGGCGTGTTTTTAACACCTACCCCAACCAATGTATGTACAGTCTGCCCAGACTGTACAGACATATTTCGTTATAGGCATCCAAATCACGCCCAAAACACTGTATTATGGAAAAATTTCAGTTCCATAAATTTTTTTTTTTTTTTTAGTTGTTTCAAAAAAAAAAAAAAAAGGTCCGGATTTTATAAAATCCGGGAGTCCGGACCTGATCCGGACTCTATATATATATATATATATATATATATATATATATATATATATATATATAAAATAAGGATCAGGTCCGGACCTCCCGGACGGGAGAAAATCCGGACCTGATTTTTTTTTTTTTTTTTTTGTAGAACAACTAAAAAAAAAAAAAAATTTATGGAACTGAAATTTTTCAATAATACAGTGTTTTGGGTGTGTTTTTAATACCTACACAACCAATGTATGTACAGTCTGCCCAGACTGTACAGACATGTTTTGTTATAGGCATCCAAATCACGCCCAAAATACTGTATAATGTAAAAATTCCTATTCAATAATTTATTTTTTTTTAGTTGTTTCAAAAAAAAAAGCAAAAAAAAAAAAAAAGGTCCGGATTTTAACAAAATCCGGGAGTCCGGACTGGATCCGGACTCTATATATATACTAGCTGGGTCCCATGTCTCCGGCACTGTATGGACAGTGAGATTTATCTCAAACTTAGAACAGCCCAGATGATTTATTAAGTGAGCGGGAAATTCAAAATCATTATTAGATAGATTAGACAGATAGATGTATTTTATTAGATAGATGTATGGACGGTGGGATTTATCTCAAACTTTAGACGGCCCAGATGATTTATTGAGTGAGCGGGAAATTCAAAATCATTTGTATTTTATTAGATAGATATCACATAGTACATTGCCCTGTAGTGATGCAACCACAAATTTTTTAAAATAATTTAAACCAACCACAAATTTTTTAAAATAATTTAAACCAACTCCACCAAATTAACTTTTGTTCTTTCCTATAGGATATAGCTGTCTAGCTTGGAAAAAAATTATATATACATGACTGTCTTAGTGTAATAATTTCTTTGTCCAACTATAATCAAACCAACAAAGATAATGATCTGTTGTCCTGAAACAATAAATAAGTCAAAATTAGAACTGATAAAATATGATTATGAATTAATTTTGATTTATAAAATTTTGTTATAATTATATTTAATAATTAAAATTATATTATCTATTTTTAATATAAATTATATGAACTGTAATCATATAATTATGAGTCAAATATAGGTTAACCATCATATTTCAAAATTTAAACTTACCATTATTGGACAATAACGTTTTCATAATTATTCGGCTAATATATTTACGCGCATGCTGTGAAGACGGTAACCACTACGATCAACTACTCCTCTATAAATATATAACAACTTGGAATTAATTATATATAAATTTTAATTAATCTAAATTCAGAAATTCATCAAAGTTAATTAGAAAAAAAATACCTAACACGTGATTATTGTAGAAGAGAATAAGTGGCCTAACACCAGTTTTAACATATGTACGAAACATACTTAGAAAACATATTTATTTAAAAAAGTCTCTTCATCCCAAAATAACATTTTCTTTTCTTTTTTTCGTTTCTTTAATTACAAAATATTATATATAAGCATTTATATAGTTATATTCTACCTTGTACTCTTAAAAAGAGTCCAATTTGTATTTTTTTATAAAAAAAATATTGCTTTCGTTCCAAAATTAGATATACATTTTGACTTTTCAAAATCAGTTTGCGAAATCTTAAAACTCCAAATTTATATAATTTCGTTAAAATTTTAAAAACAAATAGTACTTTATAGTTAGTTTATAATTGTTATATTTGTTTGTATTAAAATTAAATAACTTCATATTAATTTTGAATATTAAAATTTTACGAATTGACTCAAAAGAGGTCAAAATATATCTTTAATTGGGTCAAAATGGATGTTATTGGATAGTGAATTAAGTTTTGATTTAATGAATTTGATTTGATTTAATTTGAACTCAAAATTTGTAATAATATTTTGGTAACAAAAGATTAGATATAAGAATAGGCAATAATTATTTTTTGCCAAAAATTATTACATGAGTGTGGTTACTGTTAGTATATCCTATCTAAATAAAAAATGCATACAGTGATAAAATAAAAATTAATTAAATAATAAACGGTTACATGTTGAGTATACATGGTTAACAATATAAAATGACACATAATTTTTAAAGAGTTTTTTTAATGGATTTAATGAGTCTTCTTTCACGAAAAAAGTCTTTTTTTTTAATTACGAATAACAATATAAAATAACTCAATTTTTTAAACATGTGTAGTATATTATTACATAACATGCTAAATAAATGCCATAACAACATTGTGAAGGCAGGGTATAAAAAACCGCAACATTGTAAGCAATATAAATGATCTATAAAAATAGAGCGCGCACCGGTTAGAAGACTGATGAGTCGAGTGGTTAGTATAAAGTTAATTTTGATCAATTCATTAATACAATATCGATATGTAGGTCTGGAGGTGATTTCTCTGTGTGCGTGTCAGTATTATTTTTAAGGGTAAAAATGATCTCGAGTTGATTCGAACACCCTAATGCTCAAACTCGACTCGTATAAAAAAATTTGTGTTCAGATTTGACTCGAATTCGAACTCATAATTTACAAGGCTACTCAAGTTCGACTCGATTAATTACTCAATACTACTCGGCTTGAAGTTACTCGACTCATTTTCACAACTAATAATTTATTTGCGAGCCTTTCTATTCGAGCTTGAGCCTTGAGATAATCACACCAAAATGACTAAATGAGACAAAAAATGAAAAATTAAAAAATCTTCATTTTCATTTATATATAAAAATACATGTGTTAAAAAAATTACAAAAATAAATTTACAATATTAATATCATTACATCAAAGCAGTTTAACTTTAAATAGAAGCAATTCATGAGTCATGCTGCAAATCTACATTTCTGACTTTCTGCAAATCAATCAAGGTCCAAAGTTCAAGCTTCAATCCTGATCAATTTGAGCAGCAATAGTAACTTGAGCAAACCAATTTGAGTAGCAGTAATAGCTTGAGCAAATCAATTTGAACAGCAGTAGCTTGAGCATCGTATGCAAATGCAATGGAACATAACTAAATCACAGTGAAATCACAAAAATAACAATGATCAGTTCACTACCGAAAGAAAGGACATGCAACATATTATATATTTCATTAATAAGAACATGATACATTACAATCAGCTCCAGAAATTTTATAAATATTGATATATCTATGAGACAAAACAATCAGTAAATAACAAAAAATTAAACTAGTCCTTAACTAAAGAGTATGAAACGCTTTCTGCAATTGAGCTCATATGAGTGTATGTGTGTTTTTGTGTTTTTGTGTGAGACAGAGATAGAGAAATGAAGTTGATTACCATGCACACCGTGTAAAACATTGATCCTACTAATATTCTATGGCTAGAATAATCGACTAATCAAGCCATAAAAGAATCGCATAGCATGGAAACATTCACTAAATTTTTGTGAACACAAGAATTCGGTTTAATGATTCTAAAAAGAGGTAAATGTTGTCTTCTAACCAAATCAACTAATTTTTTTTTATCAAAAGAGTCTTCTAGGCAATAATTTTAAGTTTCTAAATCACATTAGACAGCAGGATGACTCTAAGTCTGAGACCATTGAAATGGAACTAGATTTTTGGTTTGACTTCTCTTAAAGGTTAGTACGAACAGAGATTTGAACAAGTGTTGAGCTCAGAAACACAAACCTTAATCCAGCAACAGTAAAACAAAGACTTTGCAACGCCTTCTGTGGAAGCATGGGATCTATGCTTAGTGCCAAATGCATCATTAACATATATGTCTGCTAGAGATGTTAACTTCTTTGCAAATTCAGGGTCATTCTTCTCATCCTCTTTATAGAATCTCACATTCTAGAGGAGAAGAACACCCTCTTCTGGTATTTCATCAGCCACCAATTTCTCTACTTCACCAATGCAGTCATTTGCCATCTTGACCTAATACATGCAAACAAATGTAAGTAAGATGGAAAAAAGTTCTTAGAACTGTTGGTCAACAAAATTCCTCACCCATTTAATGTTTCGCCCATTGAACTTTCAACCTTCCCGTCTGTTGATTTTCATGCCAACCTCATTTACTCCTCTTCTCCTTCCTTTGGCTATAAAAGTGCAGCAATGCTGCAAAGGAAAAATACACCAACACAAAATATATACTCCATCCGAGAGTTAGAAGAGAAGGAGGGAGAGAAAGAAAAGCTTTTGTAAAGCTTTAGAAAATAGAGAGAGAAAGGTAGTTCAAATAAAAGAGTGTTTTATTTGGGTTCCATCACATAGTTATTGTGATGAAGTAATTTAAGTTTGTACTCAAATTAAGATATCTTTGTATTCTCTCATATTATTCTAGTGAATTTTTCGGATATTGTCCCGTGATCTTTACCTCTTAGTTTTAGAGGATTTTCCACGTAAAAATTTTGGTGTCTCGTGGTTGGATATTTTTTTCTACTTATTATTTCTTGCAGTGGTTATTATTTTGGTGGAACTACAAATTTAATCTGTTTGGCATGAGCTGATATTTTATCCGTCTAATTTATCAAAGACAACAGTATTTGGGAGGTGATTTTTTCCCAACAACTGGTATCAAAGCTAAGGTTATTTGCTCGATTGTTTTTGATAAATTTTATTGAGGAATCAGTCTGAGCTATGATTAAATTGACCTCTTCAAAATTTTCAATCTGGAAGCCCAGAATGGAGGATATCGTTTATTGCAAGGATCTGTATGATCCGTTGGAGCTCAAGGGAAAGAAGCCCGCAGATAAGTCTGAGCCTGATTGGAATAAAATGAATAGAAAGACTATTGGTCACATACGACAGTGGATTGATCAAAGTGTGTTCCACCATGTTTCGCAAGAGACAGATGCTCACACTCTATAGACAACACTAGAGTCTATGTACGAGAAGAAGAATGCACAAAATAAAACTTTTGTCATTCGAAAAATTGTGAATCTAAAGTATAAGGACGGGAGCAGTGTGTCGGAGCATATGAGTGAGTTCCAAGGTTTGGTGAACCAGCTGTCCACCATGAAGTTGAATCTTGATGATGAGATTCAGGCTTTTCTGCTTCTCATTTCGTTGCCAAACAGCTGGGAGACTTTGGTAGTGTCTCTAAGAATTTCAGCTCCAGAAGAAAAAATGACTATACAGATGGTCAAGGATAGTCTTCATAATGAGGAGACAAGGCGAAAGGAGCAAGGCGTAAATTTTGAGACTCATACTCTTGTCACAGAGAACAGGGGCAGAAGCAATTTTAGAGGATCTCAACAAAAGCAAAAATCACAGAAGCAAGTCAAAGACCAGACAAGGTGAAACGTATAGATGCTTTCATTGTAATAAGGAAGGTCATTACAAGAGAAATTACAGAATCTGGTTAGACAAACAGAAAAATGGTGAGCAGGGAAAGGTTGAGGAGAAGAACACTGCAGCCACAGTCACCGAAGATGTTGTGATTCTTTCATTTGGGGAAGAAGAATGCTTGCATGTTGATGATCAGAAAGTTGATTGGGTGGTTGATACTGATGCCTCGTATCTTGCTACACCTAAGAGAGAATTTTTCACAACTTACAAAACTGGAGACTTTGGGTATGTGAGAATGGGAAATACTGATCAGTCCAAGATTATTGGAATTGGTGATATTTGCATTCAGATAGGTGTTGGTTACACTGTTACCTTAAGGGATGTTAGACACGTTCCTGATTTACGTCTCAACTTGATTTCTGGCATGGCCTTGGACAGAGAAGGCTATGAGAATCACTTTGGCAGTGGAAAGTGGAAGCTTACCAAGGGCTCTATGGTGATTGCAAGAGGCATTGCTTGTTGTTCGTTGTACAAGACTCATGTGAAGGTGTGTTCTAATGAGTTGAATGTAGTTGAGGATCATGACTCTTCACCAAACTTATAGTATAAGAGGCTTGGCCACATGAGTGAGAAAGGGTTGCAATTACTAGCAAAAAGGTCACTCATTCCTTTTGCTAAAGGTATTGTTTTAAGCCCTTATGATTATTGTTTGTTTGGGAAACAACATAGAGTTTCTTTTAGTAGTTCAGCTAAAAGAAAATCAGAGCTACTAGAGAGAGTATATTCTGATGTATGTGGACCCATTGAGTTTGAGTCTTTGGGTGGAAATAGGTATTTTGTTACCTTTATTAATGATGTTTCGCGGAAGGTATGGGTATTTTTGTTGAGAACAAAAGACCAGGTATTCCAGCATTTTTAGAGTTTTCATGCTATGGTTGAAAGGGAGACTGGAAAATTGTTAAAGTGTCTTCGTAGCAACAACGGAGGGGAATACACTTCTAAGGAGTTTGCTGAATATTGCAGTAAACATGGCATTCGGCATGAGCAGACTGTTCTTGGTACCCCACAGCATAATGGTGTGGCTGAGAGACTGAACCACACTATTATTGAGAGAGTGCGATGCATGTTGAGAATGGCTAAACTGCTTAAGTCAGTCTGGGGTGAAGCTGTTCGTACTGCTTGTTACCTGATTAATAGATCTCCATCAGCACCGTTGGATTTTCAGATTCCAGAAATGATTTGAAGTGGTAAGGATTTGTCTTATTCTTATTTGAGGGTATTTGGGTGTAAGGCTTTTGCACATATCCCCAAGGAACAAAGATCAAAACTTGATGACAAGTCTACTCTATGTGTATTTCTTGGCTATGGAGATGCAGAGTTTGGATACCGGTTATGGGATCCAGTGCAGAAGAAATTATTCAGGAGCAAAGATGTGGTGTTTCATGAGCACCAAAATTATGAACATTTTGATAATGCTACACAGCCCAAAGATAATAGAGTTCCAGACCTCAGTGAAGTTCCATCTCCAGTACAGGATGCCACAGTTGGAGAAGGAGGTCAAAATGAAGATTTGTACGATTGTGATGGGTCAGATGCAGAGAGTGTTGATCAGGGGGAGCAACCTGATATTGAAGAACCTCAGCTAAGAAGATCCACTAGAGAACATGTGTCATCAGTCAGATATCCTTCATCTGAATATCTTTTAGTTGCTGAGGAAGGGGAGCCAGAGGATTTTCAGGAAGTCAAGACTCATAAGGAGAAGGGAAATTGGCTGAGAGCTATGCAGGATGAGATGGATTCTTTGCACAAGAATCACACCTATGAGTTGACTACACTTCCGAAGGGCAGAAAAATATTGAAGAACAAATGGGTGTTTAAGCTTAAGAAGGATGGTGAAAAACTAGTAAAGTACAAGGCTCGATTAGTCGTCAAGGGTTTTGCTCAAAAGCAAGGTATCGACTTCGATGAGATTTTTTCTCCAGTTGTGAAGATGACTTCTATTCGAGTAGTGCTGGGATTAATTGCTGGTATGGATCTTGAGCTTGAGCAGTTGGATGTGATGACTGCTTTTCTTCATGGTGATTTAAAGGAAGAAATCTACATGGAACAGCCAGAGGGATTTGAAGTTAAAGGGAAAGAACACTTAGTTTGCAAGTTGAAGAAAAGTTTGTATAGCTTGAAACAAGCCCCAAGGCAGTGGTACATGAAATTTGATTCATTTATGGTGGATCAAGGTTACAGTTGCAGATCATTGTGTGTATGTTAAAAGGTTCCCGGATGGTAACTTCGTTATTCTGTTGCTATATGTAGATGATATGCTGATAGTTGGGCAGGATGCTAATATGATTCACAGGCTCAAGGGTGAGTTGTTTAAGTCCTTTGATATGAAGGACTTAGGTCCAGCTAAACAGATTTTGGGTATGAAGATTGTTCATGACAGGAAAGCAAAGAGGTTGTGGTTGTCACAAGAGAAGTATGTTGAACGAGTGCTTGCAAGGTACAACATGAGTGATGCTAAACCAGTTAGCACACCATTGGATAGTCCTATTAAGTTGACAAAGTGCATGTGTCCTTCTACCAAGGAAGGGAGAGATGATATGGCAGCAGTTCCTTACTCCTCTGTTGTAGGGAGTCTTATGTATGCAATGGTTTGTACGCGACCAGATATTGCTCATGCAGTTGGCGTTGTGAGCAGGTATTTGTCAAATCCTGGCAGAGAACATTGGGAAGCAGTTAAGTGCATTCTCAGATACTTGAAAGCTACTTCCAGTTTGTGTTTGGGTTTTGGTGGTACGAGTCCAATTTTGGAGGGTTTTACAGATGCGGACATGGTAGGTTCTGAAGAGAAAAAGTCTACTTCGGGGTCTCTTTTTACTTTTGCAGGTGGAGTAGTATCATGGCAGTTCAAGTTACAAAAGTGTGTTGCTTTGTCTACAACTGAGTCAGAATACATTGCCGCTACTGAAGCAGGCAAGAAGATGTTGTGGTTAAAACGGTTTTTCCAAGAGTTGAGTTTAAAACAAGATAAGTATGTGGTTTATTGTGATAGTCAGAGTGCAATTGACTTGACCAAGAATGCCACGTATCATAATCGGACCAAGCATATTGATGTTCATTATCACTGGCTTCGAGAAGTGATGAAAAAGGAATTGATGAAAGTGAAGAAAGTTCCTAACGATGAGAACCCCTCAGACATGTTGACAAAAGTTGTCACTTGCGACAAGCTGAAATTTTACAAGAAATTAGCCGGGATGGACTCCAAGTGACGGAGTCATAGAGAATACTTCCTCGAATGGGTTCGGAGGGGGAGATTGTTGGTCAACAAAATTCCTCACCCATTTAATGTTCCGCCCATTGAACTTTCAACCTTCCCGCCCGTTGATTTTCATGCCAATCTCATTTACTCCTCTTCTCCTTCCTTTGGCTATAAAAGTGCAGCAATGTTGCAAAGGAAAAATACACCAACACAAAATATACACTCCATCCGAGAGTTAGAAGAGAAGGAGGGAGAGAAAAAAAAGCTTTTGTAAAGCTTTAGAAAATAGAGAGAGAAAGGTAGTTCAAATAAAAGAGTGTTTTATTTGGGGTCCATCACATAGCTATTGTGGTGAAATAATTTGAGCTTGTACTCAAATTAAGATATCTTTGTATTCTCTCATATTATTCAAGTGAATTTTTCGGAGATTGTCCTGTGGTCTTTACCTCTTAGTTTTAGAGGGTTTTCCACGTAAAAATCTTGGTGTCTCATGGTTGGATATTTTTTCTACTTATTATTTTCTGCAGTGGTTATTATTTTGGTGGAACTACAAATTTAATTTGTTTGGCATGGACTGATATTTTATCTGTCTAATTTATCAAAGACAACAATATTTGGGAGGTGATTTTTTCCCAACAATAACTATAGGAAATACATGTAAGAAACCACTTGTAATACATGAAAAAAAGGTTACATGAAATACTCTAAATGTAAGTATGAGTTTTTGGAAATACTTGTCAAACAATAGTAGGATATAGGAAAAAATAACAGAACCAAAATATACGAAAAAAAATAGTGGCAAAAATATAATGGTGAAACACAACCTAAATGAGCATGGATTTAACCACAACAAACCTAAAGAACAGAAGATCTCCACTCCTGAATAACATACTTTATTCTCATATGCCAGACAGATAGATGATGCATACTAGTCTTCTCTCAAAAAAGAAGGGGGACGATATGAAATGAATATTATCAATATACAAGAAAAATAATTATATATAATAAGCATGAAATTTCCCCAAAAACCTCATAACATCACATTATTCTATATGGTTCCCTAAACTGCCATTTTAGTTAAAAGAGAAAAGGAAACTACATTCAACTATAATTTTCAATACATAATTGAATGAAATAGTAAAAGTGGAAACTTAACACATTCCCAACTAAGATCATATGAATAGAATCAGCAGATGAAAAATTCAATGAAACGTAATTAATTACCGACTAATAAAAGAAACTGCCTACCGAGTAACAAAGTGGCAATGTGGCATAATGTTCTTTTAAGTCTAGATACACAACATAAGACAATAGTGCATAGAGACTTATATTACCTTCTAGAAAGTTAACAAAAAGGCATCTCATATTAATATTTGTGACGAAACTCAGCTGCTTCATTTCTTGCTTGTTGAACCAAGGTCCTTGCATCAACTGAGAAGTAATACTTCAAACATTATTGGAGCTCCTCTTATTTATCGGAATATATATTATAAATAAATAAGTGAACTTGACTTACATTTGACATAACTTTCAAATTAATAAAGCACTATAGCAAAGCAACAAAAAAAAAACCATATAGGATGGTAATTGGATATAAAATATCTGAAAGGATTATGTTAACGCAAAGATCTTCTCTGACGTCCCAATCACGTAAGACGCCCTGATCCTGTACAGTAAACACGATCAACACCAAAAGCTTGACGACTTTGACCGTCAGGGGATAGCTCTGGCGTGAGAGTCAGTACCGGTGTTCACCAAGGTTAACAATGGACGATAATAATATCTAGTGTATTGAGAGAGAATTATCAGTTGTTAGTGTGTGTACGCTAGGTTATACTCTCTTGTCCGGTTTACCGTGCCACCCACTACCGTCTGACACAGCCCCCCACTCCTCAGTGATTTCTGCCGACTGCATGCAGGCTGTCACCTTTTTCATGCACTGTTTATGCCGCCGGCCGGTTATAATCTCATCCACATTAATGTATTGCAGTTACAACAGTCAACAACATTCCTTTTTCATCATTACAAGTCAAAGATAAAGATATTAAAATATCTAATGGGTCGATCCACTAATCCGACCCGATCTTAAAAGGACCCAACAGGAATAATATAATGACCAGGCCCAGTAACTTTAAGACTCAATAATGAGAACCCAATGGACTAATCAAATAAGTAGCTAGGCCAAATCTACTCGGCCCAATAGGAGAAATATCATGATCCAACATTGCCCCCTACTTTTTTATTAAATAGGAGGTTTAATAGAAAATTATAAATGGTCTATGATATTATAGGACCTGATAGGGTTGGAATGGGCCCAAAATAAAACTTACCCAGGCCCAAACGGAAATGAATTAAAATCATAAGGCAAATTAAAAACCAAAAACCCAATTGAAAGGCCTAACCCGGTTAATATTTGAATCTTGAATTGGACGTTGCCCATTTGAATTCTTGATTATTACTGGCATTTAATGTGCCGCCCTCGTGTACCGTGTAACCGTCAGTATAAAAGGAAAACTTTACCAAATTTGATAGTTTAACCTGCCAATTTGAAATTCAAACGTCTTTTGGGCTTTTTTTCTCCTTAGAACTCTCTTTCCTTCTCTGCGAGATTTCAACCATGGCTTCCCAAACCTCCGAGCAAGATTCACCCATCCTCGCCACCCTGATCACCACTGTTCACCCAAATCCAGGCCCTAAAAAAGAAGTGGCTTCAAGTTCTAATCCCAAAGCTGCCACTTCGAGTAAGAACCCACCCCAGAAATCCACCCCTACTTCCTCTGAATTCTTCAGAAACAAAGAACGCTTTTCCCATGCCAATACTCTTTCTGACATAACCGAGACGGGGTTGAAGAATATTTGAACTAGGTATTCCATTCCCGACACTCATCAGGTAAGAGTTCCAAGGGCAAAAGAGAAGATGTATCAAAGGCCGGAAGGTTGGACGGTCGTTCTCGTGACCATTCTCGAAAAGGGGGTTCGATTCCCTCTTCACGGCTTCCTGATTACCCTATTAGGGTTTATTGGTGTGGGATTCGCTCAATTAGTCCCAAATTCCTACATCCACATCCTCGCCTTCATCGCATTCTGACATGAAGTAGGTGTCGAGTCCACCCTTGATTTCTTTTTTACTGTCTACAAAATCGGCCAATCTAGGGAGAAAGGATTCAAAGCTTTGAGTAAGCAATCGCCAAAAGCAGGTGAAAAGTTCAACAAGCGCTCCCTGGTTTCTACCCCTTCAAGTAACAAGGGATGGCATAAAGTATGGTTCTTCATCAAGGGACCAAAAATTGCATCCCCGCCGAACTGGGCTACCGACGAAAAAGTTTCTGCTGACTTTGGAGATATTCCCGAAGAACGGGTGGCTGAAATGATAGAGCTCTTTGAGAATTTCCCGTCGGAGGAGTGGAATTACTTACTTCTTACCAAGCAAGCATGGTTATATGACCATAAATATAAGTTTCAAATCATTTGGGAATATGATTATTTGAAATTTTTGACAATATGGATTCTGATACATGTTTTTTTGCTTTCTGCAATATCTTTGATTAAACTGACCTCTTCGGATGTGAAAGACTTTGAAGATTTTTTATCCAAGCTATCTGCAGGAGCTGCCGAACCTCCTCTGCTGGAAACTCCCCCTGAAGATGTTCCAACCACAGAAGTACCCACTACTGAACTCCAAACTAATGACCCCGCCACTGATGAACTTCCTCCACTAGAAGAAACCCTTCATCCTCGTCGAAAAAAGAGAGCCGTTCGAAAGCCTAGAATCATTCTCACCGAAATAGAAACTGAACCTACCCCGGACCATGCACCAATCACCAACCCAGCCCCTACCCGAGGAGGTTTACTCGATCTGTCTGCTCATGATCGAAAGAATCTTCTTCGAGTCAAAAAATTAAGAACTAAAGTCACCCCATTATCAGCAGAAGAACTTAGAGTACCTCCATCCTCAACCGAACTCCCCCCCCCCCCAACAACTCCAGTTGAGATTCAAGTTTCGGATGAGGAAGAACAAGTTGAACCTATCCCCTCTTTGTCACGAAAAAGAAAATGTCCATCGGACAGTCATCCCAGTTCGGCGTCTGCTCCATCGCCACCTCGAGAACCTACTCCCATCCGATCTCCATCGCCTAGGAAGATTTATATGGATCCTTCACCGATCTGAGACCAACCCATGCCTTCCCCCCCAATGCCTTCATCACAAGAATTTCAAAATGATGCAATGGGAACACCGACTATGTGGCCTCGGTTCAACGCCAATTTCCCATTTCAGCTCTTTAATACCTTCGTTCGGGAAACCGACGATCACCGATTCGGTAACCATTCAGATGGGGATTTGCTTGATGAAGGAATGAGCTACTTGGCGAAGGTAAGTGGTAGTTTTCTTACTTATACATTTCTTTTCTGGCTTAAGTATCTGAAACTGATTGGATACTATTGAACATATGCAGGCAAATGCAGTCTTCGGGAGTTTACGTCCTAGACAAGTAAATACTGAGGCCGAAGAGGAGGCCATGAAAAGGGAAATTAATATGTTGAAGGCATCATTGGCTCAGGAGAGAAGCGAACACGAAGACGTTCTTCACACTAATGAAGGTCTTTGGAAAGACTTATCTCAAACCAAAGAGGGCCTGAAGGCGTCGGAGGATGAACGGAAGGCAATCAAAGAGGAATTGAAGGCGACCAAGGCCAGTCAACAGTCATTGACTGATATGAATGTCGGGCTGGTTGAAGAGAATTTGGTTCTGAAGACCAAAAATGAAGAACTCGCCTCAGCCAATCGAAGCTTGGCGATACAACTTGGTGAAGTTCAGGAAAAGGCTCAGGACGACAAGGAAGCATATAGGGCCAAGCATCATAAAATTCGTCGCAAGATAAAATCGTTTAAAGAACAAGGTCCTCTTTTGACTGAAGAGGTGTGCAAACAGATTTTAACTGAATACCGGGCCTCTGATGAATTAAATGCTGAAATTTTGAAGGTTTATTCTGAAGGGTATGAGGTTTACCGAGATCGAGGTAAGGAAAAGCTGACTGCAGCTCAATTGGATCCAGCCCTTCTTGACTCCGAAGATGAAGGTGCTGCCTGAGTCTGATATTGTTTTGTTTTAATATTAGGACTTTTTATTGTAAAAATCTATACCTTTTTTGTGTAAACAGTTATTATATTAATGAAATTCCAACTTTCCTTTCTTATAACTTTTGTTTGGATTCGTTTTTTGTCAATAATTCTGCATCAATGACCTGTATAAACTTAACTTAGGCTATGAATTAGATAAGGCATATAACAGTTAAGTTAAGAAATGACATAAACTGAACTTAAGGAACCGCACTCAACACTTCAACAAAATAAAGTAATGTATACTTATCATTTCCGAAGTGCGAGACAGGCCATGTGTAAGGTGAATTCGGCTGATCCTCTTTGCACCATCGGGATCTTGTTTACAACTCGGGGTGAAACAAGTATATAAGGACATTTGTCTACCATGCGGGGTAAAACAAAGAAATAAGGACCATGGAATTTGCTTACCACTCGCGGTAAGACAAATTCATAAGGACACTTCTGACAATAAGGCTGTCATCGAATGGCCAGCGAGTCACCTCCATACTTCGGTGCATTTTGTTTACCACTCGCGGTAAATCAAAATTAAAAAGGACTATGGAATTTGTTTATCACTCGCAGTGAAATAAACCCATGAGGACACTCCTATCGAAAAGGATGCCATCGAATGGTCAGCGAGTCCGCCCCGTCCTCCTTACACCGATGAAGTTTGCCTACCCCGAAGGGCCTAACAAATTTATAAGGACCACCTGCCAAAAAGGCTACCATCAAATGGTCAGCGAGTCCCCCCCGTCCTCCTTACACCATTGTGAACTTAGGACCAATAAGAAGAAGATCAATTTGCAAAAAAGTGAATCTTTTATTGATGAAGAACCACCATTTACAGGCTTCCGATTAACTGACTCGATCTCTATTGGAAATATTTTTGAAGTTTGCCGGCATGTCAAGTGCTTACCCCCCCTTTAGGCGACGATTTTGGTCATACAACCGTCGTTTATACTTTTAGCGACGTTATATGTTGTCCGTTGCTAAAAGTATAGACGACGGTTGTATGACCGAAACCGTCGCCTAAAGGGGGGGTAAGCACGGGTGAGTAAGATAAGGGGTATGCACTTGATCCGGACCGTGTATATATATATATATATATATATATATGGTCCAGATACAATGCATACCATTTATCTTACTCACCCGTGCTCACCACCCTTTAGCGACGGACCCGGCGACGGTTCAGTCATACAACCGTCGTCTATACTTTTTGTGACGCTATATGATTTTCGTCGCTAAAAGTATAGACGATGGTTGTATGACCAAAACCGTCGCCGGGTCCGTCGCTAAAGGGGGGTGAGCACGGGTGAGTAAGATAAGGGGTATGCAATTGTCTATATATATATATATATATATATATATATATATATATATATATATATATATATATATATATATGTATTAAATGAGGAAGTGTGCTGACAAGTTTTTTTGCTTTTTTTTTTGAAACAACTAAAAAAAAAATTTATGGAATTGGAATTTTTACATAATACAGTGTTTTGGGCGTGATTTGATGCCTATACCAAAACATTTCTGTACAGTCTGGGCAGACTGTACATACATTGGTTGGTGTAGGTATTAAAAACACACCCAAAATAATATATTATGGAAAAATTTCAGTTCCATAAATTTTTTTTTTAGTTGTTCTACAAAAAAAAAAAAAGATTTGGGTCCGGATTTTCTCCCGTCCGGTAGGTCCGGACCTGATCCTAAATATATATATATATATATATATATATATATATATATATATATAGGGTCTCCATCCACAGCAACCCGTTGTTGGGGAGCAACCCTTTTATCCAGCCGGTACAAGCTGTACCGGCTTATTAAAAAAAAAATTCTAAGGCCGGTACAGCTTGTACCGGCTGGATAAAAGGGGTTGCTCCCCAACAACCGGTTGTTGTGGATGGAGACCCATATATATATATATATATATATATATATATATATATATATATATATATATATATATATATATATATATATATATATATATATAGCAAGGATCAAGTGCGTACCCCTTATCTTACTTTCCCGTACTCACCCCCCTTTAGGTGACGGTTTCGGTCATACAACCGTCGCCTATACTTTTAGCGACGGACAACATATAGCGTCACTAAAGTATAGGCGACGATTGTATGACCGAAACCGTCGCCTAAAGGGGGGTGAGCACGGGTGAGTAAGATAAGGGGTATGCATTTGATCTAGACCGTATATATATATATATATATATATATATATATATATATATATATATATATATATATATATATATATATATATATATATAATCATGCATTCCTTTTAAAATGTGCTGGTAAATTAATTGCTCTTAAAAACACTTGGTCAAAATACATAATAAATGCTAAGTGATTGATTTTTTGCCCAGGCGTAATTTCAAGTTCTTCCGCGTAAAAAATTGGTATCATCTGGACCGTTAAATTCAAAAATCCTTTATTTAAACCATCAATTTCAAATCAAATTTTAAAAATTACCTTTTTGCCCCCGACTCAAAAATCTATAAATAGGAGGCCTTTCTTTCATTTTATTTTGCCAATTCACTTTCAAGAAAAATTTATTTCTCTCCTATATTGTGACGCCCCCCAAATAGGTATACATCACTCATCCTGAGTCGCCAAATACATGATACAGAAACAAATACAATATCATTAATACAGTTGTCGTGCAAAATACGACAACATAAATACTGTGAGTTTAAATACAAATATTGTCCTTTAGACAATATCCACACTCAAATAAGTCTTCATTACAATAATTGATACACTATTTTATAAAATAGTGAGGACTGCTAAACAGCTGTCTTGAACCATTATTCCACACCCCGACTACTTCCCGCTATATTCTCGCTTCTTGAGAAGAAAAATGAAACAAATTATCCTTAGTCTTCAACAGGAAAAATCTAGCCCAGTAAAGAATATTATGACTAAGATAATATACAATAAATTATCCTTAGTCTTCAACAGGAAAAAATCTGATAGAATATAATAGACAACAAAATTTAGATCAACAACTGCAACGGAAACAACAATTCATTAGAAGAGTTAAGTAGAGAATGAAATCTACCACCATCAATGAATATGAAAGTTCATCATCAATATTTTATCCCTGTAACATCAATCAATATACATCTTGAATCAAATATTCATCTTTGCACTACAGGCCAAAGATATTCATTTGTATCACCAATTGGTCATATTCATCTCAACACCTGTTCATCTTTGCCCTACGGGCCAAAGATATTCATCAGTTAATCATTCATCTTTGCACTACAGGTCAAAGATATTCAGTAATATCATCATTTAGAATTGAGGATGATGAAAAATATATTAAAGAAAATGAATCTAGTGAGATAAAAGGATAAATATTAGGGATTCGTACTACAATTTATCCAAGTTCCAAAAATACTCCACAAGAAACCATAGTGGAGTAAAATTCAAGAATGATGATCAAAACATGTATTAAATTTCAAGAATAGAGGTCACAACAGATAACTTGGAATGAGAAAAAAAATAATTTTTTTTCTTTTGTGAACAGTACCGTATGAACAGTCCCCGTGAACAGTACACAGTCATGAAAAGTTCCAAATTTGATAAAATATTCAGATCAATATTCCTATTAAAGGATATTAGATGAAGCAAAAATTCTAATCATTTCAGGAATTATAAAAGTAATAAAATAATATCATTTACCTTAGTAGAAACTGGATTTGACTGGAATATCGAATATTATTCTGAGAAAATCTTGCAGAAAAACTAAGCTCAAAGTATTCATATACTCAAGAAAAATACTCACAATAATTCACTCGATAATATAGAGAGAGAAAACTTATGTTTCTGGTGTGATTTTCAATTCTAACCTAAGCATCCTATTTATAAGGAATTGCCAGCCTACCATTTCTGATAAAATTATATACGGGTGATTATTTTGAAAACTTGCAGCACGCCTCAATGCTCATAAGTCCAACTTGCCCATCCACCTTTATCACATGTTTTTTAAAATAAAAGAATTCAAATTCAATTTGAAAACTAATTCAATTTGATTATCTTCACTCCATTTAATTCACAATAAATAGCCTTTTTATTAGAAAAATACAAATTTTATGTTTATTCCATAGGAAATTAAATTCTCTACAACTTTGTAGATTTAAGTATTTCCAAATTCCAAATAGAAAATGTCCAAAATCCACATACGGATGATTTTTAATACTTTCATTCCGACAAAATACTAATAAAACACCTCAGCTTTAATTCCTCCATTTATAACCACATAAAATATATCCATCATTTATATCCACATAAAATAAATATTTCCTTATCATATAAATCAATAATTAATTATTCATAAATAATATTACAGAATCACAATAATGACAATCAGACCGTTCCCAGGAAAGAGGGGGCTTTCCGATAAGGATTTCTCCTTACTGGCGCGCAATTAGATGACTTAACCCCTTTCCTCGACAGAACTTTCTAGACATTGTCAATAATGTTATCTAATAATATTATTCAAATAATATGAATTATTGATATGATAATAGGAAATACTCTGCAGTGACAATTATTGAAACAACAATAATATAAAATATCAACGCAGCAATTATTGAATCAATAAAAAAAAATATTGAATAGTAATTACTGTAACAATTATTGATTAGTGTCTTCTTACGTAAGAATCAATAATTCAAAAATACTGTGCAATACTGTGTGCTACTATGCAAACACGCGTATTACTGTATTTTAACCACCAGGTAATCCAATAGTGTTAACGGTAACAATTACACCGTTATTTATAAAAACTTAAACTTGTCGTTTTCTTCATCCGACTATTTTCCTTTATGGGGCCCATAAATGGCTGCGTCGTCGTACGAATATTCCCCAACAGTAAGAATATTCCACGACCAAACGAATATTCCCCGACAAAATGAATATTTTAAAACCACTTGCTTATTTTATAAAATTTACACATTTCACCCATAACTAAAGCATTATATCAAATTAACTCCTTATTATTTCAAGATAATGAATAGAGAAAATTCAATTTTATTTATAATAAGTTGGGGTCTAACAACTTCCCCTCCTTATGAAATTTCGTCCTCGAAATTGACGTATGTACCTGGTATTTTGAAAAGCTGAGGATACCTCGCTTTAATTTCCGATTCTAACTCCCAGGTCATTTCCTCAATAGCATGGTTCCTCCACAAAACCTTCACTTGTGGTATAACCTTTGTACGTAGGATATGCTCTTTCTTATCCGAAATCTTAACATGTATCTCCTCGTACATTAAATCTTCGGCTATCTCATCTGTTTCAAACTCAATAATATGGTTTGGGTCTTTTACATATTTACGAAGCATAGATATGTGAAAAACATTATGGACACGAGACATTCTAGGAGGTAATGCGAGTCTATAGGCCACATTTCCTATTCAGTCAAGAATCTCAAATGGACCAATAAATCTTGGATTGAGCTTTTCTCTCTTCCCAAATCTTGTAACTCCCTTTCATAGAGCAATATGTAACAATACATGATCCCCAATATAAAATTCCACGTCCTTTCGATGAAGATCTACATAACTCTATTGTCGATCTTGTGAGGTTTGTATACGTTGTCGAATCATTTGAATCTTTTCTGTAGTCATTCGTACCAATTCTGGTCCCAATAACTTTGCTTCTCCCACCTCGTCCTAGCATACTGGAGAATGACATTTTCATCCATACAACACCTCAAATGGAGCCATGCCTATACTTGCTTGATAACTGTTGTTGTAGGAGATTTCCACCATTGGCAAGTACTTATCCTAACTTTCTTTGAAATCAAGGACACATAGTCTTAATAAATCTTCAAGATTTTGAATAGTCCTTTCCGATTGCCCGTCCGTTTGAGGATAGTATGCCGAACTGAATCGTAAATCCGTGCCCATAGCTTTCTGCAAACTAACCCAAAATCGTGAAGTGAATCTTGGGTCACGATCCAAAACTATGGATACTGGAATCTCATGCAATCTCACAATCTCATTCACGTACATACGAGCAAGACATTCAAGGGAATAAGTCTCCCGTATCGACAAGAAATGAGTGGACTTGGTTAATCTATCAACAATAACTCAAATCGCATCTATGCTTTGAAAAACCTTGGGAAGACCCGTAACGAAATCCATGGTAATGTGTTCCCACTTCAATTTCGGAATCTCAAATGGTTGTAATGGACCCTTTGGAACTTGATGCTTCGCCTTTACTCATTGACAAGTTAAACACCTCGAGATAAACTCCGCGATCTCTTTCTTTATATTGTGTTCCAGCTATATTCTCGCTTCCTGAGAAGAAAAATGGAACAAAAAAGAAAAAGATGAGCTCAACTAGCCAGTAAAGAATATTATGACTAAGATAATATAAAACAAATTATCCTTAGTCTTCAACAGGAAAAATCTGATAGAATATAATAGACAACAAATTTTAGATCAACAACTGCAGCGGAAACAATAATTCATTAGAAGAGTTTAGTAGAGAATGAAATCTACCACCATCTATGAATATGAAAGTCCATCATCAATATCTTATCCCTGTAACATCAACCAATATACATCTTGAATCAAATATTCATCTTTGCACTACAGGCTAAAGATATTCATTTGTATCACCAGTTGGTCATGTTCATCTCAACACCTATTCATCTTTGCACTACAGGCCAAAGATATTCATCAGTTAATCATTCATATTTGCACTACATGCCAAAGATATTCAGTAATATCATCATTTAGGACTGAGGATGATGAAAAATATTTTAAAGAAAACGAATCTAGTGAGACAAAAGGACAAATATTACGGATTCGTATTACAGTTTATCCAAGCTCCAAAAATACTCCATACGAAATCATAGTGGAGTAAAATTCAAAAATGAAGATCAAAACATGGATTAAATTTCAAGAATAGGGGTCACAACAGATAACTTGGAAGGGGAAATTTTTTTTTCTTTTGCGAACAGTACCGTATGAACAGTCCCGTGAATAGTACACAGTCATGAAAAGTTCCAAATTTGATAAAATGTTCAGACCAATATTCCTATGAAAGGATATTAGACGAAGCTACATTTCTAATCATTTCAGTAATTATAGAAGTAATAAAATAATATCATTTACCTTAGTAGAAACTGGATTTGACTGGAATATCGGATATTATTCTGAGAAAATCTTGCAGAAAAACTACGCTCAAAGTATTCTTATACTCAAGAAAAATACTCACAATAATTCGCTCGATAATATAGAGAGAAAAAAACTTATGTTTCTGGTGTGATTTTCAATTCTAACCTAAGCATCCTATTTATAAGAAATTGCCAGCCTACCATTTCTGTTAAAATTATATACAGGTGATTATTTTGAAAACTTGCAGCACACCTCAATGCTCATAAGTCCAACTTGCCCGCTCCACCTTTATCACATGTTTTTAAAATAAAAGAATTCAAATTCAATTTGAAAACTAATTCAATTTGATTATCTTCACTCCATTTAAATCAAAATAAATAGCCCTTTTATTAGAAAAATACAAATTTTATGTTTATTCCATAGGAAATTAAATTCTCTACAACTTTTTAGATTTAAGTATTTCCAAATTCCAAATAGAAAATGTCCAAAATCCACATACGGATGATTTTTAATACTTTCATTCCGACAAAATACTAATAAAACACCTCAGCTTTAATTCCTCCATTTATAACCACATAAAATATATCCATCATTTATATCCACATAAAATAAATATTTTCTTATCATATAAATCAATAATTAATTATTCATAAATAATATTACAGAATCACAATAATGACAACCAGATCGTTCCCGGGAAAGAGGGGGCTTTTCGATAAGGATTTCTCCTTACTGGCGCGCAATTAGATGACTTAACCCCTTTCCTCGACAGAACTTTCTAGACATTGTCAATAATGTTATCTAATAATATTATTTAAATAATATGAATTATTGATATGATAATAAGAAATACTGTGCAGTGATAATGATTGAAACAACAATAATATAAAATATCAAAGCAGCAATTATTGAATAAATAAAATAAAATATTGAACAGTAATTACTGTAACAATTATTGAGTAGTGCATTCTTACGTAAGAATCAATAATTCAAAAATACTGTGCAATACCGTGTGCTACTATGCAACCACGCGTATTACTGTATTTTAACCACCAGGTAATCCAATAGTGTTAATGGTAACAATTACGTCGTTATTTATAAAAACTTAAACTTGTCGTTTTCTTCATCCATCCATTTTCCGTTATGGGGCCCACAAATGGTTGCATCGTCGTACGAATATTCTCCGACAGCAAGAATATTCCACGACCAAACTAATATTTCCCGACAAAATAAATATTTTATAACCACTTGCTTATTTTACAAAATTTACACATTTCACCCATAACCAAAGCATTATATAAAATTAACTCCTTATTATTTCAAGATAATGAATAGAGAAAATTCAATTTTATTTATAATAAGTTGAGGTCTTACATATATACTCTCTCTCTAAAAAGCTTTTAATTTCTCTCTCTTCTTACAAAAGTTCTGATTATTTGAGAAGAGGAAATTCGTCTAAGCATATTGAGATAAGTTGTTTGATTTAATTTATTTGAATTATCTCTAACTTATTTATATTTATAGACATACGAATTAATATAAATTGTTATACACAATTTTATATATCTATATTTCATCTATTTATCAAATAAAAGGATACTTGGGCGCCGCAAGGCTACGGAGATACACCTCTACGGAGAGGAATTTAAACCGTACGATTCCTTATAGTCTTCTGTAACCTTTTATTGATATTATTTATATAAATATCGTAAAATAGATACGACACTTGATAGCTCAAAACGACACTGAGATATTGCTCCAAAAAGAGTAGTCATCCGAACTGAATTTGAGAATCGTAGTGATCTATTGAAAATATTTATATAAATATCAATTGTGAAATTATAATTTTGTCGTACTTAAACGCCGCAAGGCTACGGAGATACACCTCTACAAAGAGGAATTCAAATCGTACGATTCCTTATAGTACTAAGTGACATTATTTATAAAAGTTCGCATAATAGATAAAATATTCTTATATATTATTTGAGTTAAACAAATATATTTTTTATATCGAGTATTGCTTAACTAATTTATTTATTATACTTGATATCTGTCATCACAAGTATTTGATCATAAATTCATTTATTCATAAATATACTTATTGTATAATATAAAAGTTATTTAAACTTTTATTTCACAAACTTAAGTGAATATATCTGCTTAATTAGAAGCATATTTGATTCAAAACTTAAAATAACTTATTTGCTTACTCAGAAGCATTTTTCACTCTAAAAGTTATTTAAACTTAAAGTGACTTTTCTTTACTCCATAAAGAATAAATAATTCTTTATAAATTTGCATTAAATTATATATCTGGTTAAACAGAAGCATTTTTGAGTAAAAGCTAAAATTAATCTATTTGCTTATTCAAGAAGCACTTTTTCACATAAAATATAAAAGTTATTTAAATTTTTATACCAATGCATAATTTACATATTTTCTTACACAGAAGCATTATTTGATCTAAGCGCAAATTACTATCTGCTTACAAAGAAGCATAATTTCTCAAGTATAAAAGTCTTTGAACTTTTATAAATATATTTGCTCTTTAATTTATATCTGCTTATTTGAGAAGCATCAATCTGTACTAAATTATATCTGCTTATTTAAGAAGTATCCATCTGCACTAAATTCTTATCTGCTTATTTAAGAAGCATATTGTTGTAAAATCATTTGTAAAAAGAGAAAAGGTCAGAGTTAGTTTATTTTATGTACCTGTGAGAAAGACGAGCAATTCTTCGACCAAGACCAGAGTCTTAGAGAGGTCAGCGGGAAGTTGGGTCTCTAGTGTACTCACTACATTATTTCCATCGGACCTAAGCCTATTCAGTCGAAAATAGATTATTTCCGACGAAAATATCCGTCAAAAATTCGGTCGTATATATTCGTGTTGAAGATAAGATCCGTCAAAAATTCCATTGGATCTTTATTATCTTCGACAAAATTATCTCCGAAGAATTTTCGTCGAAAATAAACTATCTTCGACTGAATATATAGGACGAAACTTTTCGTCGAGTATAATATACCCTATTTCTGATGGATATATTCCCTCGGAATTATCTTATTTTTGACTGAAAATTAAAATAATACGATATTTATTAAAAATGACTAATTATTAACTCCGACGGAATTTGCGTTGGAGATAACGTAGTTCCGACGGACATGTTCCGTGGAGTTAACTTATTTCTGACTGAAAATTTGAATATTTCGGTATTTATTAAAAATTGGTTATTTGTTAAATCTAAGGGAAGTTCTGTCGGAAATACCTTATTCCGTCGGAATTAACTATTTTTTTAAATGCAAATTTTAAAAGTTCAGTTTCCAGGTGTTTAAACCCATTAATGTACCTGTAACCTGTCACAATCCAATACACAGTAATATAAACATGTATCTCACATTCAAATATGCAACATAGCACTAAAACGTAATCTTCAACTCATTATCATTCACATTCACATTCAAATATCCACCAAAACGTATTATAAACTAATGTTCCATAAATATAAGCTAACCAATTACAAATATAAGCTAATGTTCCATAAATGATAAATAATATAATTTACAATACTTATACAGACGCAATTAGACACTACAATATATACAAATGTTCTATAATAACATGAATACAAATGAACTATAAACTAGTAAAAGTATCATCATCGGGCGGAGGTGAACGACGCTGCTCTGGTGTATGGAAATCAGCGTTGTGCGCATGCTCGTCATCGACAATTTGCTCGCCATCGCCACTGTGTTGATAGAATTAAAAATATAAATCATTAGTTCATATATATATATATGTGTGTGTGTGTGTGTGTGTATGTGTGTGAATTTACAAGCTAGCCTTAATTGAAAAAAAACATAAACAATAAGAATACCTGAGTAGGTGGGGGCGGACGAAAAGCCTCCTCCAAGAGGGTAATCAACATTTGGAGCATCTCAGCGCTCCAAGCGTCGAACTGCTCCCGTGGTAATCCCGCACTCTTTGTAGAGGCCCCTTCTATAATATCTTGAGCAATCTGGTGAAGACGAAAATTGGAAGGCAACTGCTGACGCCGAAAGACCGGATCGGTACGGAACCTATCCATCACGGCCCTTATCAGCTGCCGAAAGATATCGTCATCCAAGCCATCGCCCGTATGAGATGGTTCGACATGTGCTCTCGGACGCTGGCGCTAGCTGGAGCCTATAAAGAGATACAAATTCGATTACTAATAATAATTTATATAATATGATAAATTCGAACAATTTCGTGAAACATAATAAAATATTACCTCCAGGAAGTGTATATACGGGTATCCTCGGCAGACCCAACACTCGATATATTCTGGTACTACTAGTAGGGGGATCCCGAGACACGACCCATAGTCTCAGCTCCTCATCCTGATCTAATACAATATCGGGAAGAGGGGTGGCAGAATCTAATGGCTCAGAACCCCTCCTAATAGCCTCCAGCTCAACTATACGCTAGTCCCGAAGCCTCTGAAATCGGTCTTGTAATGTATTCCGTATACATATGTTAATTATATCATTTTATTTACGATTGAATATTATAAAAGGCTAAATAGTAAGATGAGTTTTACCCGTATAGCTAAAACTGTCTGAGACAAAGCACACTCGTCCTTACGCGTGTGAGCTCAATCCCAAAACTCTAGAATGGTAGGATCTCGACCCAAGGTCCTCCCCAATGCCTAATAAAAATATTCATAAAACAGGTATTAAGTATTTGTGTGAGAACTTGATGCCTAAATAACTAAATACAACGCACTTACCGTCTTCGCCTTCTCGAACTACTGAGAACCAGTGGTGTGTACTATCCAGAGCTGACCATGGTTCTTCTTTGCCTGCTCAGACTTTTTCTTGAAGTCATCAGCTTCCCAGTGCGTACACATAGCCTCCCAAGCTAAATCAGAGACTATACGGGGCTGATGATCTCTGATGGTGGTCCCGGGCTGGTCCTCAAATGCCCGGGCTACCCTCTGTCGCATCTTATACAGCCAGCCAGAGTAATTCGCAGCGACATGATGCTCAATCACATCGTCGCCAGCTGACTGAGAGATGCTCAGGTCAAATCGATAATAAACCTATAACAAAAGTTAATTTAAAATTATGAACAATTGATTTCATCATCCTAATACAACTATGTAGTAATAAATATAATATGTTTAACTTACGTGGAACTCCTGCAAGATGGTCTGCATAAAAGTGGCATTGTACTGCGCATACTAACTGAACCGCATGCACCCTCTCAGGAGATGCGTCAAACAGATCGCGTGTAGGGTGTGCTTAGCCACCGGGTCTAGTATACTATAGAAAAAGTATAACAATATGTGTTATGTGAATTGTGTTTTGCAATATCTAAAATTAATATTACCAATATATTAACACTTAATGCTGGGAAGCGACATCCACCGGTACTGTAAGTGGTACTGCCGGCGGACGACCAAAGATACCGAGGTTCGTCCCTCGGTGTAATCGACGAGGTGCATCTGTAATAATTGTATTTAACTGAGTCAATAAACATTTTAACTAATGCAACTTGAGATATATTTAAATCCTAGTTAAGATACCTTACTCGCGCCTGAAGAAGAGCCTCCATCGTGGCTACCGTCTCCAGTACAGGATCGCCCACCACATCGGCGACCTCCACCGCTATGTCTAGCCATGAATATCCTACTGCAATAACAAAATTGGTAGATTATGAATATTAAGGTTTAACAATATGTGGTATGTATTAATATGAATGCTCATTTTCAATTATGCACGTTATCAAACCCATCAGAAATAACGTGTATATCATTCTCGGATACAGTATCTTCCTCATCCTCAGTTTCGACATCAGTTTCGTCATCGTTATCATCCTCAATGACTACATAATCATCCATATGTATGTTTGCCTCGACATCCTCATCGTTAGGTACGTCAAAGACATCAGTACTCACCACATCTTCAGCATGGAACACTACGGCCAAAGGGTTGCTCACATCTTCTTGTAACCCCTCATTCACAACAAACATGTTATCAGCATTAAATGAACGTGTTTTAGTAGTGACTACTGTGTACCAATGGCTTCGAGTATTTACAACATTAGGAGCGTATTACACTTCAGTCGCTTGACTTGCTAACAAGAACACGTCATCAGACTTTAACACCGACTTGATATCCACGGTTGTGATTCTATTACGATCAACTTTAACCCCCTTTTCAGTATCAAACCAGCTACACTTAAATGTAACTACCTTTTTACCGCCGTGATAATTGAGCACAACCACATCCTGTAAACGGCCATAGTAATTGGACTCAGAATCTTGGTAGCAGCTTCCTAACACCACAACCCCATAATTGACTGACGTGAGTTTATTCAAGTCATCGACTCTAAATCTGTACCCATTCACGATGCAACCAAGAAAAGAACTAACAATTTACTGTGTCATTGGATGACATCTATAAAATGCTCAGAATTGTTCTCCGTTTCAAACCTTTTCTTAAACCACTATTGGAAATTAGCATTAGTGAATGTTTCCAATTCTGATGTAGTAAAAGTTGGGTTAGAAGCATACGCTTCCTCTTCGAATGAACTGCGATATTAGTAAAATGTCTTTAACATATATAGATAACTACACTTGTAAATTATACTAAATACCGCAAATAAGTTGAGACTTATGTGATGTATGATGATACTTTGGGCATATTTAGAAGCACGTATGTAGATACAATCTTCAACTCTTTATCGCTTAAGTAAGTCAGCATCTCATGGCCAAATGGTTTAGCCGGATATATGAATACAACTAACTTATCATCAGCATGAGTCATTGGACCAACAACCTCATTCCTTCCTAAACGATTGTGCTTCGTTGAGACAACATCGTCAAAATACAATGAGCAGAATTTGACAAGCTCTTCCTCCGTATAGCGTTCAATAATAGAACCCTCTACACGAGTTTTGTTCTTAACCTTTTGTTTTAATCGAAGCATATACCTATGATAAATATACCGATAAATTGAAGTATTATTAATATGTGCAGGATAGAGCAATTAACAGTTTATATTACCTCTTAAAAGGATACATCCACCGATATTGCACCGATCCTCCAAGTTTGAGTTCATACGGTAGATGAATAGACAGATGTTCCATCGAGTCAAAGAATCCTGGAGGGAAGATCATTTCGAGCTTGCAAATGATAAGCACAATATTCTTATCCATCTACTCGACATCACTGTACTTAATTACAGTTGAGCAAATATCTCGAAAGAAATTTGAAAGTTCAGTCAATGCATCCAGAACTTTTCTGGGTAACATCTCACAAAATGCAATTGGGATCAACTTTTGCATGAATACATGACAATCGTGACTCTTGAATCAAGAAATTTTCAATTGCTCAACCTTACGACAACGTGTTATGTTCGACGCATATCCATCTGGGAGCTTTAACCCACTAACCCACTTACACACGTCTTCAACTTGTTGCTCAGTAAGATAAAATGGAGCTTTAGGTTTCGTAGTGTTAGGGCGAAGCCACAATTCTGGCTTAATGTTTAATGCCTCCAAATCTTTTCGAGCATTTTCATTGTCTTTGGTTTTTCCACTCGCATCTAACACAGTGTAAAACAAGTTCTCAAAAATATTCTTTTCGGTATGCATGAAATCTATACAATGACGAACTGAAAGTGTGCCCCAATACGACAACTAAAACCATATAGGCAAGTGTGTCCAATTATGAGTCTTCCCATTCCCGGCTACTCTCAATTTACTGTGTTCCTTCCCCGACAAAGGAAAATCAAGCTGGTTCAACCAACCCAAGACCTCACTGCCTGACAGCCGACCAACAACCCCCTTCTTCTCTATCTTTTTGTTGAACTATGCAGACATCTTTCTGTAATTGTGATTAAAAGGCAAGAATCTACGATCAGTTCCAAAGAAACTACATTTCCGCCCATGCTGCAACTGGTTTCCTTGCACATCCCCCATACACACTGGACATGACAGCTTCCCGTGAGTTGACCAACCACTAACCATCACAAGAGCTGGAAAGTCAGTGATAGTTCATAACAGGGCTGCCTTCATCACAAAATTCTCGCATATCAATTTATCATATGTTTGGACCCCTGTCTCCCACAAAATCTTTAGTTCATCCACTTACGGTCGAAGGTACACGTTAAGGTCTTTTGTAGGACTTTTATCCCCCGAAATGAGTAAAGTCAAAAATAAATACGGATCCCTCATGCACATTGTCGGTAAAAGATTATAAGCGACCATAATGACTGGCCAAACTGAGTACGGCTAGCTAAAATTATTAAAAGGGCAAAAGCCATCAGTAGCCATGCCAAGCCTAACATTCCTAACTTTTTCCGCAAATTCAGGATAATTTGTATCAAATCTCTTCTATTCATCTCCATCCGCTGGGTGAGTCAGCTGACCAGGCACGACATCCATTGTTCGATGCCAACTCATATGTTGAGTCGTATGAGACGACATGAATAGTCGCCGAAGTCTCGACGCAAGTGAAAAGTACCGTAAGGTTTTCTTGAGAACATATTTCTCCTTCCCCCCACGTTTTGTAACCTTGTAGAATGGTAAGCTGTATATATCACACTGTCCCTTATCTCTTTCCTCCCCATATCATAACATGCAATCCTGCTCACAAGTATCGATTTTATGATACCCCATATTTAACCCCTTGACCATCTTCTTCACTTCTTAATAATTCGCAGAAAGAGTATGATCCTTGGGTAACAACTGTCCAATTATAGCGAGAAAATCTTTGAAACCTCTCTCACTACAGTCGTGCTCATTCTTGAAGTATAAGAACTTCGTCACTGCAGAAAGATTGGTATTCGTATCATTTCTCGGATATAACGTGATCCCAGATTCAGATATCAACTTGTAAAAGGCAGCAGCTGTATCATTTGGCACTTTCTTCACACTGCTTGATGAAGGTTCATTTTCAGCCCAGTCAATATTAGTAGGGCCATAATCATCGACCAATATCTCAACTAGATCATAGTTTTTGACGTATGAATCCTGTGGAATTGGTTATTCCACAATATTTTCAATCACTTTTGATTCCACGTGATGAGTCCATACGAAGTAACCATCCACAAATCCACGAGAAAATAAGTTAAATTTAATCTCATCGACTTTCTTCCAAATCGGATTTTTACACTTGACACACGGGCATCGTATCTTCCCGTTCGGATCATCCATATGTTCTAGTGCTTTGTTCAAGAAATCTGACACCCCAACACGATAATCTGAGACTAATCCCCTCCAACACTGGGTATCCTACGGTACATCCAACTCCGATCGACTGACATTTTTAACTTCACAGAAGTACGCATTCAGTTAATTTGGATATTCATGCATGAATTAGATTTACCTAGTATCTCCACTCTACAGGACAGGGGTAAGGCTTCTATCCCGTTATTGGATGCGTCTCGTCACTAGTGCAAACACTTTGAGTACATTTCATGAGTTTTAAGAAAATTTTGGCAATACCTCCCCATGGTCTCCAAGCACACGAAATAGACTAAGATAACTTAAAGTATACACTCGGAGAACATATAGAGATAACAGTTAAAAAATCCTCAAAATAACAAAAACGTAATGTTTCGTATTTGCACCGGCCTAAGTGAGAGACATAACATCCAATAACAGTCCCAAACTGGGGACTGTTCGACATTCACCCCTACTGAGTGAATGTCAAACGGGTTTCTAAGTTTCAAAGTATAGTACATATATTATTGAGTGTATTAAATATTAAGGGGAGAGTATTATTGAGTTTATTGAAAATTGTGGCAAACTAAGCAAATTCTACTTAGTTTATTTTGCCAATGATGATAAACTAAGTAAGTGGTACTTAGTTTATGAGAATTGTTATGTGGAATCTATAGAGACTACTTGAGTCGGCAACCGAGAAAAAAAAGGGTCATATTTCCTGTTTGTGTCCTATACTCGAATAATAAAGTTAATTCAATTACTGTAGACATTCTTCACTGTTCCATCATAACAGATGACAACATCCCGAAGGAGTTCCATTAAGCTACTGAATAAAGTTTCAGCTTAAGCAACCCTCTAGATGAACGAACGATCACTTTTCTGATAGGAATGAATAATCTCCCCATATGGGTCCAATCCATGACATAGACAACTTCTCACCACTCCGAATTCCTCAAATGGATAGTTCTTATAAAAGAGGTGAGACGTTCTGTGAGAACTACCCATCTGAGGAATTCGGAGTGGTTAGAAGCTGTCTATGTCATGGATTGGACCCATATGGGGAGATGATTCATTCCTAGGAGAGAAGTGATCGTTCGCTCATCTAAAGGGTTGCTTAACCTAGAACTTTGTTCAACAACTTACTGGCACTCCTTCCCGATGTTGCCATCTGTTATGATGGAACAGTGAGGAATGTCAGCAGTAATTCAATTAACTTTATTATTTGAGTATAGGACACAACTAGGAACTACGACCCCTTTTTTTAATTACTGTCGAGGAACCGGTTGGAGTACTATTAGCTGCAACTTCTATGTCGAAACCTGCATACAAGAAAGAATACATATATGTAGGGAGAGTATTATTGCATTTATTGAAAATTGTGACAAACTAAGCAAATGCTACTTAGTTTATTTTGCCAATGATAAACTAAGTAAGTGGTACTTAGTTTATAAGAATTGTTATTTGGAATCTATAGAGACTACTGTTCGACATTCACTCTTATTTGTCAAACGGGTTTCTAAGTTTCATATTATAGTACATATATGCATATATATATATATATATATATATATATATATATATATATATATATATAATACATAATTGTTGAGTTTATTGAAAATTGTGGCAAACTAAGCAAATGCTACTTAGTTTATTTTACCAATGAAAAACTAAGTACTACTTAGTTTCTGAGAATTATTATTTGGAATATATATGAAGACTACTATTAAATTATTTTATTTTATTGATAAAATTTAATTATATTTATTATTATATTTTATTGTATTTTATTTTATTTTAAATTATTTTAATTAAATTAAATTTATTTTATTTTATTACATTTTTTAGTTTTTTTTTTAAAATATTTTTTTTATTAAATTTAATTTATTTATTAAATTAAATCAAATTTGTATTGATTTATTCAATTCAATTTAATTTATTATTTTATTTTATTTTTAATTATATTATATTATCTAATTTTTGAAGTTTATTTAAGTTTATTATTATATTTTCTTTTATTTGTTTAATTTTTTAGTTAATAAATATTATATTTTCTAATTTTTAAAATTTATATTATAGTATATTATATTATCTTATTTTTAAAATTTATTTTTAATTTTTAATATTTTTAAAATTTTATGTAATTTAATATACATTATTTTATTTTTTATAATATTAGATTATATTTAAAAAATTATTAAATTAAATCAAATTTGATTTATTTTGACTAATTTATTTTATTATTATTTTTTATTTTATATTATATTAAATTATTTTTAACATTTATTTTGTCTAATAAACTAAACTAAATTAAATTTATTTCATTTTATATTAAATTAATTAAATAATACATAAATATATTTGTAGGGCCTACAAAATTTTCAATTGCAGATTTCTGACAAGTATTCTATTGGGAATTCCGTCGAAAATGTCAAATATCACATTCTTATACACTGACATATGTTATGACCCAAACACTATAATTGTTATACCCCAAACACTGTAATTGCACAAATACACTATATACATTAACAAAAATTTTAATTGCACAAAATAATTTATAATTTCAGGAACATGCAACAATTTGCAGAATTGAAGTCAAAGAATCCCAATTTGCAAAACAGTTTACAGCATGAACAACTTTCGCAAAATCAACAACTTTAGCAAAATAAATTTTATAACAGAAATAAACCCAATTTCAGCAAATTAAAATATAAAACTTAATTAGATTATAAGATAACTTAATAAGCAACTTAATTCCTATCTACTAAATAAACTAGTAAAGCATATAAATATAAAAAATTCCTGGGTTGCCTCCCAGTCAGCGCTTGATTTATAGTCTTTCAGCCTGACTTTTTCTGGTCAATGTTATCCAATTCCTCTTCGAAAGTTGAGGAACCCTCCATCCATCGGAAATAATATAGCTTTTGGTAGGTTCCCATTTGTAATAACCATTGTATTAAAGTCACCTAGCATGCTCTGGTTTGGTATGATCTCAACCAAGAACTCCCCACAGCTAGGTGTTTTCTCCATTGTGTATGTGATCACTTTGGGGCATGGAAGCTTGTCACACACAATGTGCTCTTCGTCTATCTTCTCTTTCTCTTCCCACCATGGATTGAAAATTGTACTCACTCTTATGTCAACAAAAGCTTCGCCGACGACATGACTACCAAGCGGGCACGGTTTTGCAAATCTAACTGGACCCTTGATCTTTGGCGGAGAAAGAACTTGGGGCACTAATAACATCGTCTCATCCTCGTTGGTACTCATAGTTAGTTCTTCACCGACCTTATTTTAATTATCCCCACTTTTCTCCTCTTTTTCAACATCTCATGTCTCATCCAGTTGTAGATTTGGCTCGGGCACTTCATCAATCTCGGAATCCTCATCATAACACCGATTGTTTTGAGGACAGTTGTTCAAGGCTTTGAGTATTTGATCCACATGGTTCTGCAGATTTTGCATTGATATCTCTTAATCAATCCTCCTCTCCTCATTTGATGCTATGAACTTGGACAACAATTCCTCCAACTTTGACTTTTCTTCTTTTAATGGAGGTTGATATGAGAATTCCGGTGTGTATGTTGGATTTGGAGTAGAGTATTGGTCTTGATAGTTGTAACTCCATGAAGAATCCGGGTGATACCCCCAAACTTGATGATAATTATCATATACATACTGATTGAGGTAGTTACCACCATACTGTACCGGCCCAAGATTGATGGTGCATTGATTACTCGGGTGATTGCCAGCACAATAGCCACAGGTAACTGACATCCTTCGACTCTGTTGGGCTGCGATAACGTCCAACTTCCTCAAAAGTTCTTCAATTTGTGCTGACATTGCGGAGAGTGTCGCGAGTCTGTCCATCTCCGCTTCCTTTGGTTGAGTCATGTTCGTGTATGGCCATTGATACGCAAAGTCATCCATGGTACCTGAAAAGAGAGAAATATAGGAAGAGAATTAAAAATAAAAATAAAAATATTTAAATTAAGACTAATTTGATTGAAGCTAATATTGGTAAAATTGTATTAAACTAATTCCCCGGCAACGGCGCCAAAAACTTGTTGGGTAAAATCTAGTTACGCACAACACGCAAGTATACGTGGTCAACAAGTAATAAAGTGATAAGTTGAGTATCGTTCCCACAGAGAACTAGTTAATAAAAATCACCAAGTACTAACCCATAACCAACTCAATCTTATTTAAACAAATGAATTTAATGTTATAAATTAAAATATTTAACTAAACTAATTCTAATTACCACTAATTAAAAATCAAATTATGGAGATTTAAGATCACAACTTCACTTATTGCTTCATTTAAGTTAACACACTTCTCATCAATTATTCTCTATCCCGAATTGTTAATCAAGAACACGAAAGTAGTATTAACCACCTCTCGATGCACTAATACCGTATTAACGTCAATCCACAATTAAGATAAAATTCCGTTAAACACCTTAATCAACTAACCCACTATATCTCTATTTGAATTACAATTGAAGAAGGTTGAAGAATAAGTTCTCTACCCGATTACATGCGATGTCAAGCATATCTCTACCTTAACACTCATCAAGTTTCAGCTATTAACAAAATCCTGAACACATGCTATCATGATTAGATCTAAATCTATACTTCATCTCTCGAGTTCATATAGATTATCACGGTAATTGATGGCCAAGCAATTAAACAATTAATTCCAAATCACAATAGACAATCCTCACAATAGAACATAATAATTGATAACGAAGCATATTAAAATAAACTACACAATAAGATCCATTATAATCTCAAACAAAGAATTAGTTCATAATTATTGAATTAAAACTAAGAATCCACAATTGAATACACATTAAAAGATAAAGATAGAAGAAGATGAGAAGAAATAATCTATTGTCTGTAGATTTGACGCTCCCTCCTTGCTCCTACTTTGAATCTTCAATGGTCTCCAAGTTGCTTCAATCTCTATATCTCATTAGAACTAGTGTTTTTCTCTAATTTACTCTAATCTTATTTAATAGAATGCTCTCTAATCTCCTAATAATCTCCTCTAATATTTGTTATTCCCCTCCTTTTATAAGCCTTTATAGATGTCTTTAAGTCCTCTTGGAAGTCCTTGAATCAAACAACTCGAAACGATCCTTTTCAGACTCAAATTCGGACAAAATTTCCTCCTTTTCGCATAGGCCAGCCCCGGCTGGCTTTTTCCTTTGCAAAAACCCAGCCCCGGCTGGGTAGGCTACTGATTTCAAGTCCAGACACCCAGCCCCGGCTGGATCCTAAGGCTAAAAAGGTCCAGCCCCGGCTGGGTACCAATCTGCGAATTACTTTTTCTGCTGGAACCTCCTCTGCTAAAACTACCATAACTTTTAAACCGGGAGGAGTTACGGGTCCCGCAACCTATCAAATCGAAGCTATCGACGAGATCTACAACTTGCATTCTTTGATCTTTCCGAAATAACAAACGCATGATTGTCGAAATTGGACTGGAAGTGACTGCTATGCAAATGACCACCCAAAACGGTGAAGTTCAACGTCCGTTGGTAGAAATATCATAACTCTTTCATCCGAACTCCGATTTGAATGATTCAAGATGTTCCGGAAAGCTAAGAAAACGCTCTACAATATAGTCCAAGCTCCAAGCCAAGAACATGAAATTACATGAAAGCACAAACGATATCCGGCTTGCTTTTGTTTGCATTTTCCGTGCTTTTCCTTACCAATAATCGCTCACATCTCTTCCAAACATATAACCTACAAAAACGAACACAAAATGCATGAAAAGTAACTAAGACACATGAATAAAAATAAATAATTCAAGTAAAAGATACCGGATAACTAGGTATAAAACCTACTTATCAAATACCCCCAAACTTAAACCTTTGCTTGTCCTCAAGCAAAAACAAAACAAAAATGCAATGCAATGGAATGGAACTAATCTATATGCCTACGAATCCAGCAGTATTGATAAACACAAATCTATTCAACCGACCTTAGAGCAATCAAGTAAACCTGATAATACTTCATATCAAAACCAATCAACAATTTCCTAGTCAATCATCAAATCTTAAACTGTTATTACTGGTATAGTGCGTGTGTGCTCCACAACAATGTTAACTGATATAAAATCAAATTTAACACATAACAAGTCTATTCAAAGGCATCATACAGTGTAAACTCAAAAAATTCACGAACAAGCTAGATCCAACTAAAGTCAAACATCCACCAGGTTCAAGAGTCCAATCCGGGATACTTATGCTTTACTTTTCATTATGGGGGCTTTTGCTCTTTTCCCATTTTATTATTTTTTTATCTTTTTTTTTACTTTTTAACCATGACTGTGCAATGTCTCATTCCATTAAGCTAACAGTGCTACCCCTTAGCGAGCTTTCGACCAACGACTCCCAGACCATATAAGACCTTAGGGCGCTAGGTTTTAAGATACCCCTTCGGGCGTACTTGCTCAAGTAACAAAGGCCCCGAAACAAAACTAGCCACGGTATATTTTTTTTTCATTTTTTTTTCTTTTCTTTTTTTTTTGAAGCTTATATATCCCAAATTTTTTTCCCGAACTTAAGTTTTTATCAAACTTTAGTCATCACTACTTATTCTTCTCATTCTTTCATTCAAACTAGCATTATCCTTTAGAGTCCCATTATGTATCAATTTAAACTAAATCAATCAACAAGTTGTTTTTATTGTGCTATCCTTATTATACCAGTTTCAAACAGGAAAAAAATTTCAATTCATAACAAGAAATCACATCAAAGCTCTAATAGTCAGTACGCTACTTGTCTACTCGATCCCAATCTCATCATTGGCCAAAACAAACTGTAAATATCAAACAGCTGGACTCATTCAAGATAAACATAGTAACTAACTATTATTTTTGAAATTTTTAATTTTTTTTTTATAATGAACCTAAACTAAATTAACAACATATGCAAAATAACATAACATAGACTAAACATGCGATAATGAATTAAACAAAACTCCCCCAAACTTAGCAATTACAATGTCCTCATTGTAAGAATATAACGATAAATAGAAAAGAACTTCCCTGTAATCAGCTAAGCGTGAGTTGATGGTGGCGATGGTGGCGACGATCATTTTGCTATCCATTGGACCTCCAATACCTGCAATGAAGATAGACAACATGGATTAGATTATAAGAGAACTTAATAAGCAACTTAATTCCTATCTACTAAATAAACTAGTAAAGCATATAAATATAAAAAATTCCTGGGTTGCCTCCCAGTCAGCGCTTGATTTATAGTCTTTCAGCCTGACTTTTTCTGGTCAATGCTATCCAATTCCTCTTCGAAAGTTGAGGAACCCTCCATCCATCGAAAATAATATAGCTTTTGGTAGGTTCCCATTTGTAATAGCCATTGTATTAAAGTCACCTAGCATGCTCTGGTTTGGTATGATCTCAACCAAGAACTCCCCACAGCTAGGTGTTTTCTCCATTGTGTATGTGATCACTTTGGGGCATGAAAGCTTGTCACATACAATGTGCTCTTCGTCTATCTTCTCTTTCTCTTCCCACCATGGATTGAAAATTGTACTCACTCTTATGTCAACAAAAGCTTCGCCGACGACATGACTACCAAGCGGGCACAGTTTTGCAAATCTAACTGGACCCTTGATCTTTGGCGGAGAAAGAACTTGGGGCACTAATAACATCGTCTCATCCTCGTTGGTACTCATAGTTAGTTCTTCACCGACCTTATTTTCATTATCCCCACTTTTCTCCTCTTTTTCAACATCTCGTGTCTCATCCAGTTGTAGACTTGGCTCGGGCACTTCATCAATCTCGGAATCCTCATCATAACACCGATTGTTTTGAGGACAGTTGTTCAAGGCTTTGAGTATTTGATCCACATGGTTCTGGAGATTTTGCATTGATATCTCTTGATCAATCCTCCTCTCCTCATTTGATGCTATGAACTTGGACAACAATTTCTCCAACTTTGACTTTCTTCTTTTAATGGAGGTTGATATGAGAATTCCGGTGTGTATGTTGGATTTGGAGTAGAGTATTGGTCTTGATAGTTGTAACTCCATGAAGAATCCGGGTGATACCCCCAAACTTGATGATAATTATCATATACATACTGATTGAGGTAGTTACCACCATACTGTACCGGCCCAAGATTGATGGTGCATTGATTACTCGGGTGATTGCCAGCACAATAGCCACAGGTAACTGACATCCTTCGACTCTGTTGGGCTGCGATAACGTCCAACTTCCTCAAAAGTTCTTCAATTTGTGCTGACATTGCGGAGAGTGTCGCGAGTCTGTCCATCTCCGCTTCCTTTGGTTGAGTCATGTTCGTGTATGGCCATTGATACGCAAAGTCATCCATGGTACTTGAAAAGAGAGAAATATAGGAAGAGAATTAAAAATAAAAATAAAAATATTTAAATTAAGACTAATTTGATTGAAGCTAATATTGGTAAAATTGTATTAAACTAATTCCCCGCCAACGGCGCCAAAAACTTGTTGGGTAAAATCTAGTTACGCACAACACGCAAGTATACGTGGTCAACAAGTAATAAAGTGATAAGTTGAGTATCGTTCCCACAGAGAACTAGTTAATAAAAATCACCAAGTACTAACCCGTAACCAACTCAATCTTATTTAAACAAATGAATTTAATGTTATAAATTAAAATATTTAACTAAACTAATTCTAATTACCACTAATTAAAAATCAAATTATGGAGATTTAAGATCACAACTTCACTTATTGCTTCATTTAAGTTAACACACTTCTCATCAATTATTCTCTATCCCGAATTGTTAATCAAGAACACGAAAGTAGTATTAACCACCTCTCGATGCACTAATACCGTATTAACGTCAATCCATAATTAAGATAAAAATCCGTTAAACACCTTAATCAACTAACCCACTATATCTCTATTTGAATTACAATTGAAGAAGGTTGAAGAATAAGTTCTCTACCCGATTACATGCGATGTCAAGCATATCTCTACCTTAACACTCATCAAGTTTCAGCTATTAACAAAATCCTGAACACATGCTATCATGATTAGATCTAAATCTATACTTCATCTCTCGAGTTCATATAGATTATCACGATAATTGATGGCCAAGCAATTAAACAATTAATTCCAAATCACAATAGACAATCCTCATAATAGAACATAATAATTGATAACGAAGCATATTAAAATAAACTACACAATAAGATCCATTATAATCTCAAACAAAGAATTAGTTCATAATTATTGAATTAAAACTAAGAATCCACAATTGAATACACATTAAAAGATAAAGATAGAAGAAGATGAGAAGAAATAATCTATTGTCTGTAGATTTGACGCTCCCTCCTTGCTCCTACCTGAATCTTCAATGGTCTCCAAGTTGCTTCAATCTCCAAATCTCATTAGAACGAGTGTTTTTCTCTAATTTACTCTAATCTAATTTAATAGAATGCTCTCTAATCTCCTAATAATCTCCTCTAATATGTGTTATTCCCCTCCTTTTATAATCCTTTATAGATGTCTTTAAGTCCTCTTGGAAGTCCTTGAATCAAACAACTCGAAACAATCCTTGTGAAAATTCAATTTTATTTATAATAAGTTGGGGTCTAACAACTTCCCCTCCTTATGAAATTTCGTCCTCGAAATTGACGTATGTACCTGGTATTTTGAAAAGCTGAGGATACCTCGCTTTCATTTCCGATTCTAACTCCCAGGTCATTTCCTCAATAGCATGGTTCCTCCATAAAACCTTCACTTGTGGTATAACCTTTGTACGTAGGATATGCTCTTTCTTATCCGAAATCTTAATATGTATCTCCTCGTACATTAAATCTTCGGCTATCTCATCTGTTTCAAACTCAATAATATGGTTTGGGTCTTTTACATATTTACGAAGCATAGATATGTGAAAAACATTATGGACACGAGACATTCTAGGAGGTAATGCGAGTCTATAGGCCACATTTCCTATTCAGTCAAGAATCTCAAATGGACCAATAAATCTTGGATTGAGCTTTTCTCTCTTCCCAAATCTTGTAACTCCCTTTCATAGAGCAATATGTAACAATACATGATCCCCAATATAAAATTCCACGTCCTTTCGATGAAGATCTACATAACTCTATTGTCGATCTTGTGAGGTTTATATACGTTGTCGAATCATTTGAATCTTTTCTGTAGTCATTCGTACCAATTCTGGTCCCAATAACTTTGCTTCTCCCACCTCGTCCTAGCATACTGGAGAATGACATTTTCATCCATACAACACCTCAAATGGAGCCATGCCTATACTTGCTTGATAACTGTTGTTGTAGGAGATTTCCACCATTGGCAAGTACTTATCCTAACTTTCTTTGAAATCAAGGACACATAGTCTTAATAAATCTTCAAGATTTTGAATAGTCCTTTCCGATTGCCCGTCCGTTTGAGGATAGTATGCCGAACTGAATCGTAAATCCGTGCCCATAGCTTTCTGCAAACTAACCCAAAATCGTGAAGTGAATCTTGGGTCACGATCCAAAACTATGGATACTGGAATCTCATGCAATCTCACAATCTCATTCACGTACATACGAGCAAGACATTCAAGGGAATAAGTCTCCCGTATCGACAAGAAATGAGTGGACTTGGTTAATCTATCAACAATAACTCAAATCGCATCTATGCTTTGAAAAACCTTGGGAAGACCCGTAACGAAATCCATGGTAATGTGTTCCCACTTCAATTTCGGAATCTCAAATGGTTGTAATGGACCCTTTGGAACTTGATGCTTCGCCTTTACTCATTGACAAGTTAAACACCTCGAGATAAACTCCGCGATCTCTTTCTTTATATTGTGTTCCAGCTATATTCTCGCTTCCTGAGAAGAAAAATGGAACAAAAAGGAAAAAGATGAGCTCAACTAGCCAGTAAAGAATATTATGACTAAGATAATATAAAACAAATTATCCTTAGTCTTCAACAGGAAAAATCTGATAGAATATAATAGACAACAAATTTTAGATCAACAACTGCAGCGGAAACAATAATTCATTAGAAGAGTTAAGTAGAGAATGAAATCTACCACCATCTATGAATATGAAAGTCCATCATCAATATCTTATCCCTGTAACATCAACCAATATACATCTTGAATCAAATATTCATCTTTGCACTACAGGCTAAAGATATTCATTTGTATCACCAGTTGGTCATGTTCATCTCAACACCTATTCATCTTTGCACTACAGGCCAAAGATATTCATCAGTTAATCATTCATATTTGCACTACATGCCAAAGATATTCAGTAATATCATCATTTAGGACTGAGGATGATGAAAAATATTTTAAAGAAAACGAATCTAGTGAGACAAAAGGACAAATATTACGGATTCGTATTACAGTTTATCCAAGCTCCAAAAATACTCCATACGAAATCATAGTGGAGTAAAATTCAAGAATGAAGATCAAAACATGGATTAAATTTCAAGAATAGGGGTCACAACAGATAACTTGGAAGGGGAAATTTTTTTTTCTTTTGCGAACAGTACCGTATGAACAGTCCCGTGAACAGTACACAGTCATGAAAAGTTCCAAATTTGATAAAATGTTCAGACCAATATTCCTATGAAAGGATATTTGACGAAGCTACATTTCTAATCATTTCAGTAATTATAGAAGTAATAAAATAATATCATTTACCTTAGTAGAAACTGGATTTGACTGGAATATCGGATATTATTCTGAGAAAATCTTGCAGAAAAACTACGCTCAAAGTATTCTTATACTCAAGAAAAATACTCACAATAATTCGCTCGATAATATAGAGAGAAAAAAACTTATGTTTCTGGTGTGATTTTCAATTCTAACCTAAGCATCCTATTTATAAGAAATTGCCAGCCTACCATTTCTGTTAAAATTATATACAGGTGATTATTTTGAAAACTTGCAGCACACCTCAATGCTCATAAGTCCAACTTGCCCGCTCCACCTTTATCACATGTTTTTAAAATAAAAGAATTCAAATTCAATTTGAAAACTAATTCAATTTGATTATCTTCACTCCATTTAAATCAAAATAAATAGCCCTTTTATTAAAAAAATACAAATTTTATGTTTATTCCATAGGAAATTAAATTCTCTACAACTTTTTAGATTTAAGTATTTCCAAATTCCAAATAGAAAATGTCTAAAATCCACATACGGATGATTTTTAATACTTTCATTCCGACAAAATACTAATAAAACACCTCAGCTTTAATTCCTCCATTTATAACCACATAAAATATATCCATCATTTATATCCACATAAAATAAATATTTTCTTATCATATAAATCAATAATTAATTATTCATAAATAATATTACAGAATCACAATAATGACAACCAGATCGTTCCCGAGAAAGAGGGGGCTTTTCGATAAGGATTTCTCCTTACTGGCGCGCAATTAGATGACTTAACCCCTTTCCTCGACAGAACTTTCTAGACATTGTCAATAATGTTATCTAATAATATTATTTAAATAATATGAATTATTGATATGATAATAAGAAATACTGTGCAGTGACAATGATTGAAACAACAATAATATAAAATATCAAAGCAGCAATTATTGAATAAATAAAATAAAATATTGAACAGTAATTACTGTAACAATTATTGAGTAGTGCCTTCTTACGTAAGAATCAATAATTCAAAAATACTGTGCAATACCGTGTGCTACTATGCAACCACGCGTATTACTGTATTTTAACCACCAGGTAATCCAATAGTGTTAATGGTAACAATTACGTCGTTATTTATAAAAACTTAAACTTGTCGTTTTCTTCATCCATCCATTTTCCGTTATGGGGCCCACAAATGGTTGCATCGTCGTACGAATATTCTCCAACAGCAAGAATATTCCACGACAAAACTAATATTTCCCGACAAAATAAATATTTTATAACCACTTGCTTATTTTACAAAATTTACACATTTCACCCATAACCAAAGCATTATATAAAATTAACTCCTTATTATTTCAAGATAATGAATAGAGAAAATTCAATTTTATTTATAATAAGTTGAGGTCTTACATATATACTCTCTCTCTAAAAAGCTTTTAATTTCTCTCTCTTCTTACAAAAGTTCTGATTATTTGAGAAGAGGAAATTCGTCTAAGCATATTGAGATAAGTTGTTTGATTTAATTTATTTGAATTATCTCTAACTTATTTATATTTATAGACATACGAATTAATATAAATTGTTATACACAATTTTATATATCTATATTTCATCTATTTATCAAATAAAAGGATACTTGGGCGCCGTAAGGCTACGGAGATACACCTCTACGGAGAGGAATTTAAACCGTACGATTCCTTATAGTCTTCTGTAACCTTTTATTGATATTATTTATATAAATATCGTAAAATAGATACGACACTTGATAGCTCAAAACGACACTGAGATACTGCTCCAAAAAGAGTAGTCATCCGAACTGAATTTGAGAATCGTAGTGATCTATTGAAAATATTTATATAAATATCAATTGTGAAATTATAATTTTGTCGTACTTAAACGCCGCAAGGCTACGGAGATACACCTCTACAAAGAGGAATTCAAATCGTACGATTCCTTATAGTACTAAGTGACATTATTTATAAAAGTTCGCATAATAGATAAAATATTCTTATATATTATTTGAGTTAAACAAATATATTTTTTATATCGAGTATTGCTTAACTAAATTATTTATTATACTTGATATCTGTCATCACAAGTATTTGATCATAAATTCATTTATTCATAAAATACTTATTGTATAATATAAAAGTTATTTAAACTTTTATTTCACAAACTTAAGTGAATATATCTGCTTAATTAGAAGCATATTTGATTCAAAACTTAAAATAACTTATTTGCTTACTCAGAAGCATTTTTCACTCTAAAAGTTATTTAAACTTAAAGTGACTTTTCTTTACTCCATAAAGAATAAATAATTCTTTATAAATTTGCATTAAATTATATATCTGGTTAAACAGAAGCATTTTTGAGTAAAAGCTAAAATTAATCTATTTGCTTATTCAAGAAGCACTTTTTCACATAAAATATAAAAGTTATTTAAACTTTTATACCAGTGCATAATTTACATATTTTCTTACACAGAAGCATTATTTGATCTAAGCGCAAATTACTATCTGCTTACAAAGAAGCATAATTTCTCAAGTATAAAAGTCTTTGAACTTTTATAAATATATTTGCTCTTTAATTTATATCTGCTTATTTGAGAAGCATCAATCTGTACTAAATTATATCTGCTTATTTAAGAAGTATCCATCTGCACTAAATTCTTATCTGCTTATTTAAGAAGCATATTGTTGTAAAATCATTTGTAAAAAGAGAAAAGGTCAGAGTTAGTTTATTTTATGTACCTGTGAGAAAGACGAGCAATTCTTCGACCAAGACCAGAGTCTTAGAGAGGTCAGCGGGAAGTTGGGTCTCTAGTGTACTCACTACATTATTTCCATCGGACCTAAGCCTATTCAGTCGAAAATAGATTATTTCCGACGAAAATATCCGTCAAAAATTCGGTCGTATATATTCGTGTTAAAGATAAGATCCGTCAAAAATTCCATTGGATCTTTATTATCTTCGACAAAATTATCTCCGAAGAATTTTCGTCGAAAATAAACTATCTTCGACTGAATATATAGGACGAAACTTTTCGTCGAGTATAATATACCCTATTTCTGATGGATATATTCCCTCGGAATTATCTTATTTTTGACTGAAAATTAAAATAATACGATATTTATTAAAAATGACTAATTATTAACTCCGACGGAATTTGCGTTGGAGATAACGTAGTTCCGACTAACATGTTCCGTGGAGTTAACTTATTTCTGACTGAAAATTTGAATATTTCGGTATTTATTAAAAATTGGTTATTTGTTAAATCTAAGGGAAGTTCTGTCGGAAATACCTTATTCCGTCGGAATTAACTATTTTTTAAATGCAAATTTTAAAAGTTCAGTTTCCAGGTGTTTAAACCCATTAATGTACCTGTAACCTGTCACAACCCAATACACAGTAATATAAACATGTATCTCACATTCAAATATGCAACATAGCACTAAAACGTAATCTTCAACTCATTATCATTCACATTCACATTCAAATATCCACCAAAACGTATTATAAACTAATGTTCCATAAATATAAGCTAACCAATTACAAATATAAGCTAATGTTCCATAAATGATAAATAATATAATTTACAATACTTATACAGACGCAATTAGACACTACAATATATACAAATATTCTATAATAACATGAATACAAATGAACTATAAACTAGTAAAAGTATCATCATCGGGCGGAGGTGAACGACGCTGCTCTGGTGTATGGAAATTAGCGTTGTGCGCATGCTCGTCATCGACAATTTGCTCGCCATCGCCACTGTGTTGATAGAATTAAAAATATAAATCATTAGTTCATATATATATATATATATGTGTGTGTGTGTGTGTGTGTGTATGTGTGTGAATTTACAAGCTAGCCTTAATTGAAAAAAAACATAAACAATAAGAATACCTGAGTAGGTGGGGGCGGACGAAAAGCCTCCTCCAAGAGGGTAATCAACATTTGGAGCATCTCAGCGCTCCAAGCGTCGAACTGCTCCCGTGGTAATCCCGCACTCTTTGTAGAGGCCCCTTCTATAATATCTTGAGCAATCTGGTGAAGACGAAAATTGGAAGGCAACTGCTGACGCCGAAAGACCGGATCGGTACGGAACCTATCCATCACGGCCCCTATCAGCTGCCGAAAGATATCGTCATCCAAGCCATCGCCCGTATGAGATGGTTCGACATGTGCTCTCGGACGCTGGCGCTAGCTGGAGCCTATAAAGAGATACAAATTCGATTACTAATAATAATTTATATAATATGATAAATTCGAACAATTTCGTGAAACATAATAAAATATTACCTCCAGGAAGTGTATATACGGGTATCCTCGGCAGACCCAACACTCGATATATTCTGGTACTACTAGTAGGGGGATCCCGAGACACGACCCATAGTCTCAGCTCCTCATCCTGATCTAATACAATATCGGGAAGAGGGGTGGCAGAATCTAATGGCTCAGAACCCCTCCTAATAGCCTCCAGCTCAACTATACGCTAGTCCCGAAGCCTCTGAAATCGGTCTTGTAATGTATTCCGTATACATATGTTAATTATATCATTTTATTTACGATTGAATATTATAAAAGGCTAAATAGTAAGATGAGTTTTACCCGTATAGCTAAAACTGTCTGAGACAAAGCACGCTCGTCCTTACGCGTGTGAGCTCAATCCCAAAACTCTAGAATGGTAGGATCTCGACCCAAGGTCCTCCCCAATGCCTAATAAAAATATTCATAAAACAGGTATTAAGTATTTGTGTGAGAACTTGATGCCTAAATAACTAAATACAACGCACTTACCGTCTTCGCCTTCTCGAACTACTGAGAACCAGTGGTGTGTACTATCCAGAGCTGACCATGGTTCTTCTTTGCCTGCTCAGACTTTTTCTTGAAGTCATCAGCTTCCCAGTGCGTACACATAGCCTCCCAAGCTAAATCAGAGACTATACGGGGCTGATGATCTCTGATGGTGGTCCCGGGCTGGTCCTCAAATGCCCGGGCTACCCTCTGTCGCATCTTATACAGCCAGCCAGAGTAATTCGCAGCGACATGATGCTCAATCACATCGTCGCCAGCTGACTGAGAGATGCTCAGGTCAAATCGATAATAAACCTATAACAAAAGTTAATTTAAAATTATGAACAATTGATTTCATCATCCTAATACAACTATGTAGTAATAAATATAATATGTTTAACTTACGTGGAACTCCTGCAAGATGGTCTGCATAAAAGTGGCATTGTACTGCGCATACTAACTGAACCGCATGCACCCTCTCAGGAGATGCGTCAAACAGATCGCGTGTAGGGTGTGCTTAGCCACCGGGTCTAGTATACTATAGAAAAAGTATAACAATATGTGTTATGTGAATTGTGTTTTGCAATATCTAAAATTAATATTACCAATATATTAACACTTAATGCTGGGAAGCGACATCCACCGGTACTGTAAGTGGTACTGCCGGCGGACGACCAAAGATACCGAGGTTCGTCCCTCGGTGTAATCGACGAGGTGCATCTGTAATAATTGTATTTAACTGAGTCAATAAACATTTTAACTAATGCAACTTGAGATATATTTAAATCCTAGTTAAGATACCTTACTCGCGCCTGAAGAAGAGCCTCCATCGTGGCTACCGTCTCCAGTACAGGATCGCCCACCACATCGGCGACCTCCACCGCTATGTCTAGCCATGAATATCCTACTGCAATAACAAAATTGGTAGATTATGAATATTAAGGTTTAACAATATGTGGTATGTATTAATATGAATGCTCATTTTCAATTACGCACGTTATCAAACCCATCAGAAATAACGTGTATATCATTCTCGGATACAGTATCTTCCTCATCCTCAGTTTCGACATCAGTTTCGTCATCGTTATCATCCTCAATGACTACATAATCATCCATATGTATGTTTGCCTCGACATCCTCATCGTTAGGTACGTCAAAGACATCAGTACTCACCACATCTTCAGCATGGAACACTACGGCCAAAGGGTTGCTCACATCTTCTTGTAACCCCTCATTCACAACAAACATGTTATCAGCATTAAATGAACGTGTTTTAGTAGTGACTATTGTGTACCAATGGCTTCGAGTATTTACAACATTAGGAGCGTATTACACTTCAGTCGCTTGACTTGCTAACAAGAACACGTCATCAGACTTTAACACCGACTTGATATCCACGGTTGTGATTCTATTACGATCAACTTTAACCCCCTTTTCAGTATCAAACCAGCTACACTTAAATGTAACTACCTTTTTACCGCCGTGATAATTGAGCACAACCACATCCTGTAAACGGCCATAGTAATTGGACTCAGAATCTTGGTAGCAGCTTCCTAACACCACAACCCCATAATTGACTGACGTGAGTTTATTCAAGTCATCGACTCTAAATCTGTACCCATTCACGATGCAACCAAGAAAAGAACTAACAATTTACTGTGTCATTGGATGACATCTATAAAATGCTCAGAATTGTTCTCCGTTTCAACCCTTTTCTTAAACCACTATTGGAAATTAGCATTAGTGAATGTTTCCAATTCTGATGTAGTAAAAGTTGGGTTAGAAGCATACGCTTCCTCTTCGAATGAACTGCGATATTAGTAAAATGTCTTTAACATATATAGATAACTACACTTGTAAATTATACTAAATACCGCAAATAAGTTGAGACTTATGTGATGTATGATGATACTTTGGGCATATTTAGAAGCACGAATGTAGATACAATCTTCAACTCTTTATCGCTTAAGTAAGTCAGCATCTCATGGCCAAATGGTTTAGCCGGATATATGAATACAACTAACTTATCATCAGCATGAGTCATTGGACCAACAACCTCATTCCTTCCTAAACGATTGTGCTTCGTTGAGACAACATCGTCAAAATACAATGAGCAGAATTTGACAAGCTCTTCCTCCGTATAGCGTTCAATAATAGAACCCTCTACACGAGTTTTGTTCTTAACCTTTTGTTTTAATCGAAGCATATACCTATGATAAATATACCGATAAATTGAAGTATTATTAATATGTGCAGGATAGAGCAATTAACAGTTTATATTACCTCTTAAAAGGATACATCCACCGATATTGCACCGGTCCTCCAAGTTTGAGTTCATACGGTAGATGAATAGACAGATGTTCCATCGAGTCAAAGAATCCTGGAGGGAAGATCATTTCGAGCTTGCAAATGATAAGCACAATATTCTTATCCATCTACTCGACATCACTGTACTTAATTACAGTTGAGCAAATATCTCGAAAGAAATTTGAAAGTTCAGTCAATGCATCCAGAACTTTTCTGGGTAACATCTCACAAAATGCAATTGGGATCAACTTTTGCATGAATACATGACAATCGTGACTCTTGAATCAAGAAATTTTCAATTGCTCAACCTTACGACAACGTGTTATGTTCGACGCATATCCATCTGGGAGCTTTAACCCACTAACCCACTTACACACGTCTTCAACTTGTTGCTCAGTAAGATAAAATGGAGCTTTAGGTTTCGTAGTGTTAGGGCGAAGCCACAATTCTGGCTTAATGTTTAATGCCTCCAAATCTTTTCGAGCATTTTCATTGTCTTTGGTTTTTCCACTCGCATCTAACACGGTGTAAAACAAGTTCTCAAAAATATTCTTTTCGGTATGCATGAAATCTATACAATGACGAACTGAAAGTGTGCCCCAATACGACAACTAAAACCATATAGGCAAGTGTGTCCAATTATGAGTCTTCCCATTCCCGGCTACTCTCAATTTACTGTGTTCCTTCCCCGACAAAGGAAAATCAAGCTGGTTCAACCAACCCAAGACCTCACTGCCTGACAGCCGACCAACAACCCCCTTCTTCTCTATCTTTTTGTTGAACTATGCAGACATCTTTCTGTAATTGTGATTAAAAGGCAAGAATCTACGATCAGTTCCAAAGAAACTACATTTTCGCCCATGCTGCAACTGGTTTCCTTGCACATCCCCCATACACACTGGACATGACAGCTTCCCGTGAGTTGACCAACCACTAACCATCACAAGAGCTGGAAAGTCAGTGATAGTTCATAACAGGGCTGCCTTCATCACAAAATTCTCGCATATCAATTTATCATATTTTACTACAATATTGTGAGTATAATATTGTGAGTATTTCTGTTGAGTGTAAGACTACTCCAAGTGTAGATAAGGAATGCAAGCGTTGTTTAAGTTAATCAATTTCACAAAAAGCAAAATCAAATCACATGTTAAGGTAAGGGATATCATTTTTATGGTAAAGTGATATCATTTTCTTTCATACTCAATTTATGTTAAGATATTATTATTCGTTTCTTCAGCTTATCATTAAATGGTGAAAAGTCCTGAAAGGATTAGAATATCCTTAATAGTTTGTGCTTCATCTAATATCTTGACCTGGATCTTTCTATTCAGTCTTAAGTTATTATTTTTGAGTCAAGAACTTTACATCACTTGAACTTTATATTTTATCAGGAATTCTAATCGATTTTCTAGATATCATGTTGGCAATTTGGACTCTGGATAATTAAATTAAAAATCACTAAGATCTATTTTAACTCATTATTCTAATTATTTATGTTTATTCATTATATATTTCATTGTCATCATCCTCATGCTTATATTGTGGTGAAAGTCATCTTTGGCCCGTAGTGTATAGATGGACAGTTGTTTGGCATGATTATGACCATTGGTGATACTAACGATTATCCTTGGCCCGTAGTACATGGATAATTCAATAATGTGAAATATTTAATGTTACAGACAAATGATGTGGTGAAAGTCCTCATTGGCCCGTAGTGTATTGATGGATAGTTGTTTGGCATGATCCGTAGTGCATGGATAATTCGATGATGTGAAATATTTAATGTTACAAACAAATGACGTGGTGAAAGTCCTCATTGGCCCGTAGTGCATTGATGGACAGTTGTTTGGCATAATCATGACCACTGGTGATACTAACGAATATCATTGGCATGCGGTGCATGGATAATTCGATTATGTGAAATATTTAATGTTACAGACGAATGATATGGTAAAAGTCCTCTTTGGCTTACTTGTAAAGATGGACTGTTGATTATTAGTTTTACAATTGTATATCTTTGGCTTACGTGCAAAGATGGACTGTTGAACGAAAATAATATTCCTTACGAATATTGAACGAAGATAATATCTCTTACGAATATTGAACGAAAATAATATTCCTTACGAATATTAAACGAGAATAATATTCCTTACAAATACGAAAAATAATATCTCTTACGAATATGAAATAAATAATACCCTTTACCTTAAAAAGAGAGTAATTCTGACTGGTATAGCGGAGATATTCTTGAAGAAAACTTGCACTATTTGCTACACTTAAAGTTTCTTTAAACTCAAAAGAAATACGCTCAATATTATAGAAGAAGAATTCTCTGATTCTAGTGTGATTTTTATTTTTAAACTAAGCATCCTATTTATAGGAGGATGGCAAGGAACTATTTAAGAAAAATCACGGGTAAACAGTACAATCACGGGCGAAGATTTTGAGAATTCACGGATGAATTTTCTGATTTTACTATGCAGCACTATGATGCACTATGCAAATACTATGCAATACAATACAAACACTATACAGTACTATGCAACACTATGCAGTACTATACAATATAAAACAAAAACTTAGATAACTTTCTACCGACGATTTTAAAAAATGAGTAAGTGGGGGTGCATGTAATAAGACAAATTTATAATAAATACCTCATGACAAACCCCTTTTTATTTATCACAATTCACTTGACTAATCACATTTTTAATCTTTTAACATTTATTCATCATTAATATTATAACTCACAATATTAACAACCAGATCATTCTCAGGAAAGAGGAGGCTTTCCGATAAGGACTTCTCCTTATTGGCGCACAATTAAATAACCTAACCTCTTTCTTCGACAGAACTATCTAGACATTGTCAATAATACAAATAATAATATGAATAACATTTGTCGTCTCAATTATTGATTTAATAATATAAAATATTGTGCAGATGATACTGTGACAATAATTGAATCAATAATATGAGATACTATGCATCAACTACTGTTGCAATAATTAAATAAAACAGTGACTTCTCACGTAAGCATCAGTAATCAAAGATATTATACAATACCGTGTGCTACTATACCAGTTGGTTGAAATTAAGACCAAGCCTTTGGTAAATTGGACCAAGAATGAATTGAAAAATAAGAAACTGAAAAGGTTATTTCTGGCATGCATAAAGGTTTCCTACTTTCCTCAAAATGAGACAATCTTTCAAGGGTTCAAGTATATGCTAGTTTGTCTAATTGAAGGTTATGGCCTCTTTTTGTCATTCCACCAAACATCTAATGTGCAAATATTATCAAATCTTAAAATTTTACCATCTAACTGGACAGTCCACTCCATCTGATCTATCATATACAAAAAAAATTAAATAAAAAACAAACTCTAAAATTTTGTATCTAAAACAACATATTCACCTCTGTTACATAATGACGGTCTCCATTCAAAAGCAAAAGCTTGAACGAATTATGAATGTATCATCACATACACACTCAATCATGTTTTATATCAATCAATTATTGCATCAAAAACATGCAAACAGAAGAAATAGAAAAATCAAGTGCTCAACATGTGATCACCATGTCTATCAAATTCTCCAGACAGTAAAATTTAGCTCATAGTATTAAAAATCTACCAAGAAAAAAGTACCAACATGGTAGAAAATCCGTACAATTTTTTTAAAAATTGAACTTTCTTAGGAGAGACAAATTCAAAAAAAACTGCAAGAGAAATTAAATTTTAAGAAATACACACTTGGAATAATCTGGCAATCTCAACTGGGTTTGATCCCTTTCCAAGAAATTCAACTGGGAACCAAAAATCTGCTTAAAATATCAAGAAATAATGAGCATGTGTACATAAAATTGTGTGAGCTTTCGTGTAAAGAGAGACAAAAAAAGATTACTATTGATTTTGTAGCTAAATTTTTGGGTAGTTCAGTGGACGAATTGAGTAAAGATGAATATCGAAGGTCCACATTTGCCATTATTGTATAAAGATCTAGACTTTTTTCTGTGTGGTGTAAAATGAATGAAAAGAAAAGGTAAAAACAAAACAAAGTTACAATCTAATCAAAACTAAGTAAAATCAAAATGAAAAGACTTGTCTTTGGATTGATATTTCTTTTGAAAAGAATTGATTGAATCACAGTAGACATATCAAGAATGTGTTTTACAAAAATCATAACTTTTGTAGAAGAAATTAAGATCAGAAGCTTATAAAAAGAAAACAAAAAACTTACAATTGAATCTAAAATTAGCAAATTAAAAAGGAAAAGAATTTTCTTTGGATGGATCTTTTGAAAGATAATTGATTGAATCAAGAATATGTTTATGAATGAACATGTCAAAAAAATGTGTATATATATATACCTTGTTGACGAATTCGATCTGATCTTTAACAGTCATAGAGGAAACCTAATTTAAAGTCAAACAGGGGAATGCGATGGTGGATCTAAATAAGGAAGAGGAGGTCACCTCAAGTATAAAAACTACAATGACATCACTTTGGAGATATACGGAACATACCTTTAATTAGTGAAGATTGATTGGAGACGATTTAAGGGGAGGAGAATGAGATCAAACCGAGATGGGATTTATTGAGGAGGAGATGAAGAGATTGCTGTTTGGAAGACTGAAAGACAAATCGAGCTAACAGATCGAAAAAGTCAGAAGAAGAGAAGGAATCGATTTAATTTTTAACCCAGATAACACACCTGATTTTCAAATTGACCGAGTTAATTTTGAAATTGACTGAGTTGACTCACCTAGTTTTTAAATTAAATGAATCGTCTTTGTTGCCTTTATATATAAGATATTGATTCATGAAATCTTAAAGTAACTGCATATCAGCACACACAATTTTCCATTAAATTAAACATTTTTCGGATTAATTTCATAAAAGAAAATAAAATGATTGATTTAAAGCAATCAAGAGTGAAAAAGATTGAGACTTTTATATATATCTATTGGGTAGTGGCGATAGAAGTCTAGTCGTCAGACAAAGAAGAAGTGGAGCTCTGAGAGTTGTTCATGGTTGCGTGGGCGACGGCACTCTCTTCCCTCTTCTCCCTCTTCTTTTTTTCATTTTTCTTCGTTTTTTCAGTCGACTGTCTGGTGCCTGATGGATTTAAAAACAATCAACGACCTCTTTTTGCGACCGCATGCGGTTGCAAATATATAAATACGTGGCTTTATTAGCAATCGCTAGGCGGTCGCAGTTATGATCGGGTCGTAATAAGTTTTCCCGACCCACTTTTTACGCCAAATTGATGGAGAGAAATGCTTTCGACGACCGATCAGTGATTGGTGTGCGGTCGCTAAATTAAATAGCGACTAAATAAGCATAAATAAGTATGTGATCGCTGTTACTAAGATTAGCGACCGCAAATTGCGGTTGCTGAACATCTTCGTCATTGTTGAACCTTTTTTTGTAGTGAACATTAAATTAGATTGCTTAAACATTAGATTATGACTAGTGACTAAACATTTGCAAGTAACTAGCTTTAATTTAATTTATTCAACGAATGTAGATTTTATCAAACAATTACACTGACAATTCATAATTGTAACCTGTTTATAAGTTCTCCACTAGAAAACTTTTACAGAACTTATCAGCTTTTAAATATTAAAATCTTATACGAGATGACTAATGAATATATGACTTGGAAGTTATTGATGCAAGTTATTTAAAGGTCCGGGTTTCAACTAACCAGCAGTTAGTGCGTTCTAGTGCATAGTTTTTTGTACATATATGTCCTTTCAAATTATGAATTAATTCCAAAACAGACCCTCAACGATAAAATGAACATCTTCGTCCTCATGCTTAAATCGTTTTCTGAACCGATTCTTTTCAATTTCGAGTTGGGTTTTGATCACATGAATTAATTAAATTAAACATGAGGAAACATAGAGAAAAGAGAAGAGAGCGATTGAGATTAATAATTACATGAGTATTTTTATATATTTGTAGACAATTAAATTAATGAGAAACCACAATGAGACATGCAGTCAAGGTGCTCTAGCTTCATAATATTGATATAGTAGATTCACTTTTGGATTAATGGGTTTTTACTTCTTTCACCAAAACAATATATACAAATACTAGGTAATTATTTTTTGCATAATGTTCCATCCGAACACACGAAGTTTTAAAACTCACATACAAATAATAAACCCTTATTTATAATTTTCAATCCATATTCATATACTCAATCTACAAACCTAACTACAAACCTAACTTTGTAGTTTGTGAAGAATCAAGTGTGCTCCAAACTGGGGTTGAAGAGTAAATATAGTATACGGAGCATGAGCATAAGATGGTGAAAGCTCAAACGAGAAGCGTTGCAAAATCATTGATAAGGCCATTTTCACCTCTAACAAAGCAAAGTTTTGTCCAACGCAAATTCGAGGACCCCAACCAAATGGAAAATAAGCGAATTGGTTTTTTGTTGCTTTAGATACTCCTTCCGAAAACCTTTCTGGTTTGAACTCTTTAGCATCTTCTCCCCAAATCTTGGGATCATGGTGAACTAAAATGGCCAGTATCATGAGTTGCACGCCAGCTGGTATGGTCAGTTCCCCAAGTTTCGTTTCTTTTACGACAATCCGAGTTAGTTCAATTACTGGTGGATATAATCTCAGAACCTCGTTCAAGATCATATTTACCTGAAAAGGTTAAATTAATGTTAATGAGTTACATTTGTATAACAGACGGATAGCAATTGTATAATACTTGTACGTATATAACAAATAAGTGTAACTATTTATTATATAAATGAAACTCACTGTTCTGATAGACCACTCATTTTGGACGTACGATTTGAAATCAGGATTTGTTTTATTATATAGTTAAAAAAGGTAATATGAAAATAAAATAAAAGAATACTTACAACTTTCAGATGACTAATTCCATCATAATTCGGTTTTTCATTTCCAAAAACTTTCAACACCTCCTCTCTAGCTTGTGCTTGCCAATTAGGATGCTTAGACAATAAAATCATAGTCCACAAGAGTAGAGTTGAAGTAGTCTCTTGTCCAACAAAGTAGAATAACTTGCACTCTGTAATAATATCTTGCATACTCATCCCACTGTTTTTTCCTTGTTCGAAGTTGGATTTCAATAATATACTCAACATATCATCTCGAATTGCTTCTTCCTTCATTGCCTTAATTCTTTCATTGATCATATGCATAATTAAATCTCGCACTTCTCGTTCAATTTGCTTCATTCGAGTGTTCCTCTTCGTTGGTAAGAACCTACACGACCCATAGTTTACGACATAAGATAGAAGAATTTATGTTACGATATGATTTTATATCACTTGATGAGTCTTCCAACGCTTTTTAGAATTTCATATATATTCTTCTACACAATGTTATTTTTTTTCTCATGCCACTTTCCACAAGCATAGACATGAATCTCCACTTTTTAACTTAAATTATTCTCTTTTGTTTTATTGTTCAAAGATGAAATCTGAATTTTAGTTTTCTCTTGTTACTCTGTAAACATTACTACAATAATATGAGTATTTTGGCTACTATTATATATTCAATCTAATGTGCTTGATTGACCAATAAATTGTGTGTTTTATATGCTTAAATATATATTACCATATTTTTTATTTCGTATATGTATTATGATTAGGAAATGCGATTAGATAATTCATATTTATTTATCATATAAAAAGGATAGAATTTAAGTTAGAAAGTCAATTTAGTTACCTCAATCCTGGAATGTAAACAGAACGCATAGCCTCCATACAAAGCTTAGCTTGTTCTCTTTGCAGGTTGAATATCTTCCTTCCTTGTAAGTGGCTATGACCAAATGCTGTTCGTGATATAGCATCAGCAGATAAGGTTTCAAGATGAGGCCATATATCTATCTCACCTGAACCCTCTATTGAGACCATTTTCTCCCATTTGCTCACCATGTCACTAGCACTAGTATGAAATGCTGGTAGCATATGCTACAACATCACAAAAAGAGGGAGTTTTTCAAAAAAAAAAATTAAACTTTTGAGCCTGTTATAATAAGTTAATCTTTTGGGTTAAAATGTGATTATTGAAGAGTATATATGAGCCTGTTATATTCCCAACAGTATAACAAGATTGTTACAAGTATAAATGGGCTAACCTTGATCTTCTCTAATTGGAAAGCAGTGCTCAAGATTCCTCTGTGCTTGCTCCATTTCTCACCCTCATAGGTTACAACTCCTTCAGTTATGAACTTAATCAGTGGATTATTTGTTTTAAAATATTTTTGAAACTTTTCAAATTTGATCATGACTTCACGTGCCAGCTGAGGGTCAGTGATGTATACGCTTGGAATCTGTCCATACCAGGAAAAAGAATTTTTACCTGCAATTCAAAATATTAAAAATTAAGTCCAAGTAAAGTCAGAGTTCAAATTCAATATAAAATCTATTCTCTCTCTTTTAGAAAAATTTCCACTCATACTCAAACTAAGATGCTCTAACACATCTTCCCAAGATCAATCTGGTAGACATACTACTAACGTTGATATAGTGGTAAGTAGGTCGTTTGCCTCGCTCAAATCTAAATTTGGGTTCGATTTTCACTAATCACACCAGATGGTTGTTGACAATTATACGTCCTAGGTACACATTACTCGCGGAGGATTCCTGAGTTTCAACCTCAACATAAGTGCGGTTCGCTCAAAATTTGGGCTCGATTTCCACTGATCACAACGGATGGTTGTTGACAACTCTACGTTCTAGGTGCACTCTACTCGAAGAGAATTCCTAAACTTCAACCTCAACATAGGTGCGGTGGGAATTTTGCTGATATGTGTGGTTGTTGTAAGCGCTATATGACCCGTTGAGAGTTAAGAATACTTTACCTATCTCCTATTTTTTACACACAAAAAAATGGTAACTGCCAACTGGACACCATATCTACTCAATTTCACCTTATTAGAGAAATAACATAATATTGTTATTTAGGATAGTTTTATATTTATCAAGTAATTAGGATATTGTCTTTTGAATTACCATAATCATCTTTTGGGAATATTTGATTATGTAATCCCTTGACTTTAGCCTAGGTGATTTTGTAAATCACTTGATTCTAGCTTTAGTGATTATATATATCCATTGATTCTAGCATAGGTGGTGATCCTATATGTATATATATAGGACACCTCTCTTTGTAAATAAAACAAGCAATAATATACAAATCTCAAATTTCTATTAGTTTCAACTTGGTATCAAAGCTATAATGCCAAAAGGCTTATGATCCATTTTTTATCTTCCGCTGCACATCTTCTGTCTCTTGCCTACTAATCCAGACAGTCTCCTCACCTGTCAGCATTCAGCAAATTGTCCCTGATTTCTTCTTCTTCTTCTTCTTCCTATAATCCTCTTCTATTATTTCTATTATTTTTCTGATCGAGACACAATCTATTTTTTCTTCTAATTCTCATATTATCCTTCTTCTATCAATGACTTCCTTGACTTCTAATTTTCATTCTTCTTCCTATGACTTGGAAAGGTGGCTTAACCCAGAATCGTTCCAGGAAATTAGCCACGCCTCCATGGCCGATCAAATATACGGTCCATTTAAAAATTTTGACGACTCTTTGGTCCATGAAAATGATGACTACGAATTCCTAGATGATGTAACATCAAATTGGTATGCAGATGATCTTTTTGATCAACTTTCTTGCTTACAAAAGCTACCTACTCAATCTGTCAAAAGTTATCTTGCCGAAGCGACATCGCTTCTTTATACATTTGAAAGCGCGGGCGGTTCTCTTAGTCCGTCAGAGTTTAACGATTTTTTAGTTGAAGGTCTTGATGATACTCTTTTTAAAAGAGTTCATGTTTATTATTATTTGATGAATCCTTCATTTAATGATTTGTCCACTCTTCTATTCGAACATGAAAAATTGTTACAACACCTCACTCCAAACCCATCCATTGGTACACTACAAATTGAGCCTAATGATATTCACGTGTCTGTGGTTACACATCCTGAGAAACTCTCTTCTATTGTTGATATTGATATATCTAACACCTTGGATGTTGATCAAGTATTGGAAACTACCGCCATTGGTTTTTCATCCTCTAAAATCTTAAGTTCTACTTCGCCCATAGCTGTTGTTGAGACCTCAAAAGTCCATCATTCTGGTATTCCAAATTCAGAGCTTCTTTCTTCTTTTGTGGACATGACACCATCTAGCATTATACATGACGTTACAACACGTCCACCAAATACTTCTTTTGATGAGATTTCTTGCTTAGCGGTGCCAAAAAGTTGCACTCTTCTCAAATCCCAATTGTTAGACTCTTTTTACTCGTGTCTACGTGGTAGTTCTCATTCAAATGTCCTTGCTAATTCATTTTTAATATTTCCTTCATCTTCATTCCATATGGAGCCCGACACTATTCGTTTAAGTCCAGAATCCTTTCTTATTCATGATGACTTGAACAACATTGGTAAACATGTTTATGGAGTATTATATTCAAGAGATGTAGAAGACGGATTGCAAGGTTCTTATTTGTTGCCAGTGTGCGTACAACCAAACGCTCACTATTTATGGCTTGCTCTTATAGCAATGTATGTTATGCTCTTTTTTAATGTGGCGTTGAGATTGCTTGTGATATCTACTGTTGGCGGTTTTGTTATTTTGTTGCTTCTACATTTACGCAGATGTCCTTTCAAGCTCAACCTTCGGTTACCTACGTTTCGCTTGCGGGGGTGTATTAGAGAAATAACATAATATTGTTATTTAGGATAGTTTTATATTTATCAAGTAATTAGGATATTGTCTTTTGAATTACCATAATCATCTTTTGGGAATATTTGATTATGTAATCCCTTGACTTTAGCCTAGGTGATTTTGTAAATCACTTGATTCTAGCTTTAGTGATTATATATATCCATTGATTCTAGCATAGGTGGTGATCCTATATGTATATATATAGGACACCTCTCTTTGTAAATAAAACAAGCAATAATATACAAATCTCAAATTTCTATTAGTTTCAACTCACCTTAAACATGTTTAGGTCTTTAACAAGTGAAAGAATAAATTTTAATGTCCAATATCATCTTAAATTAAATAAGTTACGATGGTAACTCATGGTTAACTATAAAAATTACAATGTAATTTATTTATCGTTTTGAGATAGTTTGTCATTAAAATCTTCTTTTACCACTAGTTAATCATCCGTCGGGTATTTGTGAAATCCAAGTATAAAAGTGTATTGCTGGGAAGTTATGCCAATCACAGGAACCACCTATCTATGGTCAAGCATCCACTCATTAAACTTTACCACATTATTTTGTAAATTAATTTTTATAATAGTTCTTGAAATGATTATAGATGCAATGATAATTGTATTCCTTTCAAGAGGGTCAATATATACAGTTGTTGTGGAGACAATCCAGGAAGTCCGTCTCCTAGAATTATGTATTTACATTAATTCATATAATCAATAGCTGATTTGCAGCTATGTACATGATATTTTGATTCCTATAATTAAGCAATTGGATCAATGATATTATGTACAAAGATTAGTTGTTGTTTCCTTCTATATGCCCCCTCAAGTTGGAGCTCCTGGTGGAGATTCCAATCTTGTCCTTGAGATTAAGAAATTGAGTACGTGAGAGTGGCTTGGTGAGTGCATCAGCCAGCTGATCTGCAGAAGAGACATGGGCGACACGAAGGGCGCCCCTTTGGACTTGTTAGCGGATGAAATGAAAGTCAATAGCTACATGCTTCATCCGAGAGTGAAAGATGGGGTTGGAACACAGATAAGTGGCGCCAATATTGTCACAATAGATGACCGGAGCTGTTGAAATTCGAATTCCAAGGTCGGTAAGGAGGGAACAAACCCAGGTTAATTCAGCAGCAGTTGCCGCAACGGCACGATACTCAGCTTCAGTTGACGATCGGGCAACCGTGCGTTGTTTCTTCGAGCTCCAAGAAATTGGACTGCTACCAAGATAAACAATGTAAGCACTAGTGGATGTGAAATCATCTTTGTTACCAGCCCAATCAGCATCTGAAAAGGCATGAAGAGAGAAGTTTGGGTTGCGATGAAGTACAATTCCATGATTGGAGGTGCCAAAAAGATATCGTAATAGTCGTTTGGTTGTATTCCAATGAGCTGTGGTAGGACAATGCATGAATTGAGAGAGCTTATTAACAGCAAATGCAATGTCAGGCCTTGTGAGAGTTAAGTATTGAAGACTGCCAACTATAGTTCTGTATTCAGAAGCATCGGTCAAGGTGGTGCCAGTGTGAAGACTGAGAGTCTGATCGGTTGCTAAAGGTGTAATGGCTGGCTTGGCATCGAGCATGTGAGTTCGTGTGAGAAGATCATGAATGTAGCGACGCTGTGAGAGAAGGAGACCATGTTGATGTGGAAGGACTTCAATACCCAGAAAATATGATAGACTGCCGAAATCCTTTAGAGAGAAACGTGCTGCAAGTTGAGTAACAAAATGGTGCACTATGGATGTGTCGTTCCCTGTGATAATGATGTCATCAACATATACTAGCAAGTAGATCATGGTATGTGTCTTGTTGAAGACGAACAGAGAAGTGTCTGCATAGGAATTGGTGAAGCCTTCAGCTAGAAGAAATCGTCGTAACTCATGGTACCATGCCCGCGGAGCTTATTTCAAACCATAGATAGCTTTTCGCAATTGGCACACATGATCGGGAAAGTCTCTATCAATAAAGCCTGGGGGTTGTATCATAAAGACATCTTCGGTGAGATGACCTTAGAAGAAGCCATTATTGATGTCAAGTTGACGTAGCGACCATCCACGACTAAGTGCAATGGTGAGAACTAGGCGAATTGTTGTTGGTTTTATAACTGGGCTGAAAGTGTCATGATAGTCAATGCCTGGACGTTGATGAAAACCCTTGGCTACTAAACGTGCTTTATACCTGTCAACAGAACCATCGGGTAAACGTTTAGTACGAAAAATCCACTTACATCCAACAATATTGTGAGCTTGATTGGGTGGAACAAGCTCCCATGTCCCATTCCGAACAAGAGCATCATACTCGTTAGACATTACACGACGTCATTTGTTGTCTTTTAGAGCTTGGGTCACGGTTGTGGGTTCAAGGTCAGTAGAGGGGAGGAGTTGAGCATTAAGATTGAGCTTTTGGATAGGTTTGTGGATATGATTTTTGGCTCGTGTGGTCATAGAATGAATATTAAGTGGTTCTGGGTCATCGGAGCCAGTGGAGGATGACATTTGGGTTGGTTCGGGATGGGGAATAGACGAAGAAGAAGATGTCAGGTGTGGGGGGTCAGAGGATGAGCGTGTGGTGGGAAACGATTGATCGGAAAGTGGTTCGTTGTGATCGGATGGTGGTTGAATGGTAGGAACTGAAGAGTGATCAACAGTGGTGGGATATACTGGTGTCGTTGGTAAGCGTACAGGAGCAGCATTGGAGGGACCTTGCACGGAGGAGGGGTTGAGTGTTGCGGGAGATTGTGTAGAAATTATGTAGGCAGGTGGTAACCACTGAGAAATGGTAGTTGACTCGGGACGACGGAGATGAGAGTGAGTGGAGTTGAAGGGGAAGCCGGATTCGACGAATTTGACATGACGAGAAATATAAATGCGAGATGTGTTGGTATCAAGACACAAAAATGCACTTTGAGTGGAGGAGTAGCCTAGGAAGACACAAGAAATGGATCGTGATTCAAGTTTGTGATTGTTGTATGGTCGAAGCCATGGATAACAAAGGCAACCAAAGGTTTTGAGTTTTGAGTAGTTGGGTGTGGTGCTAAAGATTTTTTCAAATGGTGAGCACATGTTGAGTGTGGGTGTAGGAAGGCGATTTATGAGGTACACTGCTGTGGCAAACACATGATGCCAGTAGATTAGTGGAATGGAGGCATGTGTGAGTAAAGAGAGACCAGTTTCTACAATGTAGCGACGTCTTCTTTCAGAATATCCATTGTGTTCAGGTGTATGTGGTGGAGTGGTTAAGTGAGTGATGTCAGTCGTAGCCAAGGTTGAAGCAAGTGCTTGATATTCACCACCATTATCAGAGTATAATGTTTTGATTTTGTGATTGAAATAATTTTCGACAAGCGCTTTGAAACGTATGAAGACTTCGTGGACATGAGATTTGCGTTTAAGAGGATAATACCATACATATTTGGTGAAGTGATCAATAAAAATTACATAATATTTGAAGTCATCATATGAATGCAAAGGAGAGGTCCAAACATCAGAGAAAATTATTTTAAGAGGTTTTGTAGAGACAATAGAAGAAATAGAAAATGGAAGCTTATGACTTTTATTACAACTGCAAGCATGACAATGACTATTTGTTGTGGAGACAGAAACTGGTAATTGAAATTTTGAGACGACATGTTTGGAAATGGGAGAAGCAGGATGACCTAGACTATTGTGCCACTCAGCAGTTGTTGTCTTGACACTGGAGAAGAAAACTAGAGGTGATTTATTTGTGGAAGGAATTGGCCACTCATACACCCCATCCTTAGTTGGTCCCTTCAAAAGTACTGCTCCTGTGCTGAGGTCCTTCACCAGAAAACCAGAAGGTAAAAATTCAATTGAAACATTATTATTGAGGCACATTTGAGAAATGGAAATAAGATTCTTTTTCATAGTAGGAACACATAGAACATTATGTAATTGAAAATTGTGTGTGGAGGAAGAGAGGAGGGTAGAACCAGTGTGGGTAATTTGAAGGCCCGTGTCGTCGCCAATCATAACATCATCATGGGCATCGTATGGTGCATGAAGAGAAAGATTGTTCAGGTCGGTGGTGACATGGTGAGAGGCACCACTATCCAGTAGCCATGATGGAGTGTTGGATGCGTCAGGTGTTGCATAGTTGACTTGGGGTTGCCATGGAGATGATGATCTTGGTTTTGTTGGTCGGAACCCAGATGACTGTGGGATTGTTGGTGAATAGCGTGAATTGGATAGAGTGGAAATTAATTGAAATTGTGGGCAACGTTTGGCTGTGTGCCCTTGAGTATTGCATGCTTGACATGTGTCAGGGTAAGGACGAGGTGGAGGTCTGTCAGCTCGAGAATTAATAAATGACGACCATTGATTTGGTGATGGTTGAGGTGAGGAATTGAAGTGAGGACGCCATGGTTTGTTTCGAGGGCGAACAGTTGTTGGATTAGCTGTTGCTGGAAGAGAGGCTGGTTGTGGTGATTGAGATTGACGCAACAGAGTTTCCTTGTTCCAGAGTTTCTCATGAAGCTCATCAAATGAGATGGTCGTATCTCGAGCATTGACGGCATCCACGATAGATTTGTATTCCTCATCTAGACCTTCAAGTACCTTTTCAATCAAATCATCTTCATCATATGGCTTGCCCAGAATTGCAAGTTCATCCGCACGGCTCCGAATATATTGCATATATTCGCTAATAGTACGCGAGCCTTTAATTGGATGCTTTAATTGTTCCTTAATTTGCTTGATATGACCACGAATGGGCTTGGCATAGGTGTTTTCAAGAATTATCCAGGCATCACGAGAGGTAGTAGCACGGTTTAGGAGTGGAACAATTGTAGCCGATAAGGATCCGACCATGGCGCTGAAGATTAATTTGTCCTGTCGATGCCATGTTTGGAAGACTGGATTTGGTGACTTCTTGCCATCAGTGATAATGGTGGGAGAAGGTGCATTAATCGAACCATCAATATAACCTTCAAGATTGTAGCCGATCAAGATTGCTTGAAATTGTAGTTTCCATGAGAGATAATTTGTAGATGTGAGTTTTATGGTGGAATAAGGGGAGATGTTGATGGCAATAAGAGGATGGTTAGGTTCATGAAGGTTGGGAATAATTGGGTGAGAGGTGGCAGCAGGTGGTTGATCTAGTGAGGCCATTGTTGAGGTTAGGCGTGAGAAGAGAGGAAGAGAAAAGTTTGGCTTAGGATCAATGCTTTGATACCATGAAATGATTATAGATGCAATGATAATTGTATTCCTTTCAAGAGGGTCAATATATACAGTTGTTGCGGAGACAATCCAGGAAGTCAGTCTCCTAGAATTATGTATTTACATTAATTCCTATAATCAATAGCTGATTTGCAGCTATTTACATGATATTCTGATTCCTATAATTAAGCAATTGGATCAATGATATTATGTACAAAGATTAGCTGTTGTTTCCTTCTATAGTTCTTTGTAAGTAAGGTTGTAAATGAGTCAAACGTTTCGGGCTCGACTCGAAAAAATACGAACAAGACCCGAATTCGTCAATAATATGATTTAAATCTGAGCATAAAACTAATTTGAATAAAAAATAGTTATAATTTACCTCCTTTCACTTTTGTTTTTGCAGCAGTTAATTTACGATTTTATTATTTTTACTTTAACTACTTTTATAATACTTCATCATTTTTAAAATTTGAGATACATTTATAAAATAACGAATTTTAACGATAATTTTATATTTTCAAATATAGCGTTAGTATTAATTAGGATTCAACTGCAGTGGTTTGATATTAAAAATTATGGTAAAAAAAATAGTGGCGAATTAACAATATCATGTCACTTTATAATTCTAAATAAAATTAAATATATCTCTAATTTTAAAATAAATTAAAAAAAATATGTATCTCTAATTTTGAGAAAAAATATCTATTTATCTATCATGTCACTAACGGGTATAATATCTCATTCTAAATTGCATGTTCTTATTTTAAATAGTCTTATTTTGATTTGAAGAATTCATTAGAAAAACTTTAAAATTTTAAATTGATGCAAGTTATTCAAGTTTTGATAGCAACAAAAGTATTAATTAGTTGTATCTTTGGTACTTTTCAATTACAAAATAAATAAAATTAAATGAATCCTATCAATTGAAAATTGAAAAATATTACCAATTGATTTTGAAATTTTGAATGCGATTGTGTTATTTTAATATTGTCATCAAATTCCTGGATCCGCCCCCGAAAATAATCATAACTATACAAAATCTCTGCAATAAATTTAAATCATAAACTAAAAGCACATAGCAAAATTGAGAACAACTCAAGAACACCATTTTGATGAACTGTTGAACTTTTTCGATATGCATTTCACTTCAAAAACATGTCTTGTTAAACATATGAAACATGATGATCATCAGATAATGGTAGACGTCTCAAAATTTTAAATTTCAAATTCTCATATAATTATAGGAAATTGATAAATCCACAGCAGAAAATTATATTTTCACATGAAAACCGTCGCTATAGATCTTATAGAGACGGGTTTCACCGTCGCTATACATTTATAGCGACATTTTTCATGTGAAAATATCAAAAATTATTGTGAAAATATCAATTTCCTAATTATATGGTGAACCTGATAACTTGGAGAAGAAATTTAAAAGAAACATATATCCAATCAAAATTTGAAAATATCAGATTTAATGATGAAAATATAAAAGGGAAATTGATATTTTTACAACAAGAAGAAAAAGATGAATGATCACTCATTTTTTGTACATACCATACTTTGAGATGGTTTTGTAGGCCAATGGTAAGACACGAGGCACAATATCATCCGTCAGATTAATGGGCTTGGAACGGGCTTCTTTGATAAGCGTGGATTCGTCCTTCAGGTCTCCCACCAGTAGCCTGTAAGAGTTGCCTTTGAGGCCCTGCTGGTTCAGGAGTTTCTCGAGCTTCTTCGGTCTAAACCAAATCCAGTCCAAAACTCCCCGTACGGATATTATCACAAGAAGAATGAAACAAGAGGCTGCAATCAAGTTGTTCATCATCTCTTATCATAGGGAGATATTATGTAAAATTGTAAATGAAGCCCTCTTTATTTATAGTTTGATAAGCAGATCAAAATAATTGATATAATTTTGGATTGTTGAATACTCAATTCTCCCTCCATCCCTTATTATTTATCTTTTTAAAAATAAACACATATATTAAGAAAAATAATTAAAATAAGTATAATACTCCCTCCATTCTTTAATATAGGTCGTTTTAGAGTTATGCACAAGTATTAAGGAAATGATTGTAAAGCATTAACTATACTATCAATTGTCTATATTACCCTTGTATTAGAAAAAGAGAATATTATTTATAGGCCAAAAAATAGTGAGAGAACCAAAGTTATATTTATTACTTGGGGTAATATTGAAAACTAAGCAATTAATGTTTACTTGAAATTCTCAAACGAATTATATTTAGGAACAAAAATATTTCTCTAAAACGACTCATATTAAGGAACGGAGGGAGTATCACATAAAACCGCTTACATACCGCTCACATGTATATTTTGATGGTCCACGTGACTTGCTCTGCACGTGGATAATCAAAATCTGCATATGCGTGTATGTGAGCGGTATATGAGCGGTTTTATGTGATAGTAGACTTATTGAAACAATTAAAATTATGTTTCATAGATTAATTTTTTTTTTTTAAGTGTAAATATTATCCTTGCATTGAAAAAAAAGTGTTATTTATTGAATAGAAAATAGTTAGAAAACTAAAATTATATTTAATACTTGAAATAATATAAGAAACTAAGTAATTAATGCTTAATTAAAATTGACTTAAATAAAGACTAATACCCTTAACTTTTATTTTTTTTTCACTTTGAGGATCAGATTGTCGAAAATTAAACTTTTAATTTTTTTTTCTACTTTGGATCGTCTTGGGTAACACAAATGAAAATGAAAGCACAACTAACAAAAAGAGAAATCAAGTAAAATTAATATGGTCCTTATCCAATTCTGCTACTTTACCCATTGAATTTTATCAAAATATTCACTCCGTCCTTAAAAAATTGTCGTTTTAGAAGAAAAAAATTATTTCAATTTATTTGTCTTTTACAACTTTCTAGGAGAATAAATTGTTTACTTTCCTATATCACCCCTACCTTTTCTCATTGTCCCAAAAAATTCTCTTCCTTGTATTAATTGTTTTCAACTTCCCATAAAAGGGTAGTGATGAAATTTCAACCAAATTTTAATTGTTAAATGATAGTATTAAATAACTTTGTTAATACATGTGCAAAAATCTTAAACGACAATCTTTTAAGAACGAAAGTTGTAATATTTTTGATATAACTTACTTCCATTCTTGATGATACCAGAACGAAGACGATCCTTAATCATGAATGGGTTCCTTAACAACTGGTTCATTGTAGGGAAAGGATTAACCCAATTAATAATTGTTGTTAATTTCTTATGTGGTACTATCAATTAAACACGTAATCACAAAATTTAATTCCTTAATTGAAAAAATTGAGAAGATAACCCCAAAGTAGAAAAAATTAAGAGTTTAATCCCCTAACCCTAATTAAAAAAATTGAGAAGACAATCCCTAAAGCGAAAAAAAATATTAAAATTTCAAGGTATTAATATGTATTTAGGCTATTAAAATTCTCAAATAATAAATATTAAGAGATAAAAATACTTTTTTTAATAAATATTTTATTGTGTCCCAACATCTAATGTTTTGTGACTAGTGGTGAAAATGAGTCGAATCTCAGTAGACACTCTAATGCTCAGATTCGGCTCGACTCGAAAAAATTGAGCTCAAATTCGATAAGGAATTTATAATTTTGCGCCAGATTCGACTCGGATCATTACTCGGACCTACTCGGCTCGTAAGTACTCGACTCGTTTACAAAATAAGTTACTCACGAGCCTTCAAATCGAGTTTCGAATATGAATCATTTCGCTTAATACTGAAACACTACATACTAAATTGATTATTGAACTAATGTTTATATATAAAAGTCTTTTACTTTTATTTATGTAAAGAAATTACAAACAATGTAATACGAATTGACAATCAATTCACTGATTTATTCAAGTACAAGCTTACACAATTTAATACTACACTTTATAAATTATAAAGATTGATACAAATATTACATATTTAACTTATTAGTATGGATCAGATCAGTATTCGAGTATGATCTATCGAGCAGGTGTTGAGTATGGTTCGAGAAAAAATAAAATACTCGAACCCTAATCTGAGCGAATACTGGTATACTAGAATATTCAACTCGTGTATCATTAAACAGAAAACGAGTATGGATCATATTCGACTCGAATCAACTTCGAATTTGAGCTTTGGATCATATTTTTTGAATCAATCTCGAGTCGAGTATCGAACTACTCTGTTCGGCTAACACCCCTATTTATGACGCTAACTATAATAGTACTCCCTCCATCTCTTATTATTTATTTTTTAGAAATGGACACATAGATTAAGAAAAACACTTAATACTATATTTCTTAGTTAAAAATAATTTTATTTGTCAATATTATCCTTGTATTAAAAAAAATATTAAGTATTAGATAAAAAATAATGAGAGAAGCAACGATAATTAAAAAGGGTCGGAAGTAGTATACTAGTGGAATTGGAAATGGCACAATAATTTGTTTGTTGACAATTTCCCCTAGGATCTTATCAATTAAGAAAGAAGACAACTAAGGTGGCTTACACGATTGTACCTCTTAAATTGATATGTTAAATAGATGTATGCACGTGACACAATTTCAAACACAGAATTACAAATTTTTGTTTTCAAGTTACATGAATCACTTCGAAGAAAATCCCTATATAAAGTTTGAAAAGAAGAAGGTAAAGAACTAAAAGCTTAAGTTACTAAGAAATGACAAAATTAATGTTACTTTAGATATAAAATCAATCAAGTTTGATTAGGATACTTTACCTTACACTTTTATCTGAACAATACAGGTATTACTTTTAGTATTGATATCAATAATACATTTATTTGTGACGAATTTTATTGTGTCTCTACATCTAATATTTAATGTGTAAGGATGTAAAGAGAGACTATTGTTGCAAAAGACTCTAAGGAGGTTATGAAGAGAGGTTATAGATTAGTCATTAAATCTAGTCACGCAGCAGAAACCAGATACATAAGTCGTGAGAGGCAGAGATTGTAATGGTATATAATATAAGTCGTGAGAGGCAGAGATTGTAATACCTTTACTAAGATAAACTCGAAGAAATTATTGATGAAAAAGATTATGTAGAATCTAAAAGTAAACTGAAAATGAATGTTACGGCCGTAATAGTGATTTCAGGAACGGAATCCTTATAAGGAGGGAATAATGTAATACCCGAGAAAATAAGTAAACTTGTAATCAAGTTTATGAATAATTATTTAATAAAATAAAGTTTTTATGGATATTATTCGTGTAAATGTGGTGAGTAAATAAATATGTATATTATATAATAATACAAAACTTTGTCCCTTGCTTGTTATCTACCCTCAACTTGTCTCTCTTCACTTGTATATATTCTTTCACCTTTCCACCTTTTCATCTTTTTCCTTTCTCGAGTAAATTGAGAACATGTTACTTGCATTTTACTTGAAACTAAGTCAAGGAAAAGCTAAAGAATAACTATATATACCTGTTTTTGAAATTAATTTTAAAATATTTTTAAATCTGAAGCTAACATATATGCACTTTATTTTAATGAATACGTACACCGATAAATATTATAAATTATCCAAAAAAATACTACTATGTTTCATAATTTTAATGAATTAAATGTTATTAATTTTGATTTTGAAATTATTCCAATTTAATTTTTTTAAAATCAAAATTCAGTTTATACTTTGGTTGGTTGTAGAAAACATTATCAAACAATTGAAATCTATCATAAAGTAAAATAATTAGTAAGTAGGGTCAGGAAGTCTCATTATTTACATTAACTTATCTCAATGAGTCTAGTTAGTAAGTTGCCTGCATCCGGGTTTCATTGTCATTTATTAGAAGAAACTTTATATATATATATATATATATATATATATATATACACCACGGATCCAGTCCGGTCTCCCGGACTGGACTTAAAATACGGACCCCAAATTTTTTTTTTTTTTTTGCTTTTTTTTTTTTTGAAACAACTAAAAAAAAAAAAAAAAAATTTATGGAACTGAAATTTTTCCATAATAAAGTGTTTTGGGCATGTTTTTAACACCTACCCCAACCAATGTATGTACAGTCTGCCCAGACTGTACAGACATATTTCGTTATAGGCATCCAAATCACGCCCAAAACACTGTATTATGGAAAAATTTCAGTTCCATAATTTATTTTTTATTTTTTTTAGTTGTTTCAAAAAAAAAAAAGCAAAAAAAAAATAAAAATAAAGGTCCGGATTTTATAAAATCCGGGAGTCCGGACCTGATCCGGACTCTATATATATATATATATATATATATATGATTTTTCTTTTTCTTTTTTGGTGTTGCATGGACAAACCCTAGCAAGTACTCTATATTAAAACTGTATATATTCTTTCTTCTCTCACAAGTGTGAAGTGTTTTCTATGAAGTAAAGACTGATTCTTGTTCAGCTTGGATTCTAGTTTCCTCTTGCTTCTTCTGTGTTGCTTTTACTTACTCTCTCATGACTATAAAATCACTTTGAAAATCTTAATTTAATCCTCAAATTGCAAAATAAACAACACTGCCTACCTACTATTTTATATTTTGTAGATAAGGAAATTCCAACACATGCATGTATGATGATATGATGCATGGTGGTGTCACATATCATAAGGTAATAATATATATATATATATATATATATATATATATATATATATATAAGAAAATATATATACACAGTTGTGTAGTACACAGTCGTCTATGACGATAATTTTTTTGAGCTATATCGATGGTTCACCTGTCGCTATAACGATTCTGGTCTATGGCGACAGGACAGTTGTCGTCGTTATAACCCAAAAATCGTCGTTATAGGTGATTATGTACTACATTGTTGTGTGTATATATATAACCTCTCTCTCTCTCTCTATATATATATATATATATACAGACAGGATCAAGAGTAGATCTCTTAAGTAGTAGAACTCTCTTAAATAATAGAACTTTATCAAAACGACGTAGTTTTGATAAGACGCGGTGTCATTTTTGTAAATACCATGCAACCGCGTATTTACAAAAATGCCACCGCGTCTTATCAAAACTACATCGTTTTGATAAAATTCTATTATTTAAGGCATTCTACTACTTAAGAATTCTACTCTTGATCCTTTCTGTATTTATATACATATATATATATATATATATATATATATATATATATATATATGAGATAGAGAGAAAAGACCTTTTAACGAACTCTTTACATTAATTATTTATTTCTAGTTTTGTCTGTTAATGGAATATAATGTTGACAAGCCAACTATATATATATATAACTGTACATGGTGAATTACCAAGTATAGCAGTTGACAAAATAAAATTTTAAGACACCCATTAATTAAGTGATAAGGATTGTAAATAAGTAGTTGGTCAAGGCTAATTAATTCAATTAGTTTGAATAAATTAAAATAAACAAATAATTGTATTGAAGACGAGAAGTAAGCAAAAACTCAAATTTGAGTTCAGAATATAATTTTAAAAAATATATTGTTCGGTTGAGTATGGAGCGTCAAATTTAATAAAAAAATACTGTAAATACAAATGTATCGGGGTTGAATTTTTGGTCAAAATCAACGGTTGATTTTTACGATAAAAAAGCCAAACTCGGGATTTGGAGATGAATTTTAAAGAAGCGGATATTTTCATAGCGTTGAGAACGTCGACTTTAATAAGAATCAATTGTAAACATAAAAAAGTTAATTTTTAAAAATAAAAATGGTCAAATGAATAATTAAATGGATAAATAAGTAGAAAATATATTTTGGAGGAGTGTGGGCCCCACTGGTTAGTTGTAATTTGAAAATTGGAGAGAGAAATTGCTGATAGGGGCTTAGGGGGCAACTAGGCTTGCCTTGGACCCCACCTTCCATATACGGTTGAGAATATATATAGAGAGCCGAAAATTAAAGAGAAAGAGAAGAAAAGGGCGATAGAAGAAACGGATAATTTAGAAAAGTAAATCATAAGTTAAATCTTTGGATTTTTTATTATGGTTATTAAATTTTATGAAATTTATGAAAAGAGATCATGTTTATGTTTGTTTGTGATGGATTGAATGCGACACTCTTAAAATAGGTCTACATAACTCAATTTGAGTTGCCAAAATATATAGTACATAATTTAAATACAAACTTTATTTATATAACTGTCGTGCAAAATACGATAAAATATAAGTTATAAGTTTCAATATAAATATTATATCGTTGACAATATCCAAACTCAAATAAAGTCCCAGATTATATGATTAGAACTGATTTTTGTGACGCCCCCGAAATAGGTATACACAACTCATTCTGAGTCGTCAAATACATGGTACATAATTTAAATACAAACTTCATTTATACAATACGAAAAAACGTAGCTGAGAGTTTTAACACGAATATTATCTTATAGACAATATCCAAACTCAAATGAAGTCCTCATTACAATTATTATCTGTAATGATGACTTTATTTGAGTTTGGTTATTGTCTGTAAGACTCCAACTTTTATTTGACAAAAGTCGGTTCTAATCATATATTCTGTGACGCCCCCAAAATAGGTCCATACAACTCATTCTGAGTCGTCAAATACATGATATATAATTCAAATACAAACTTAATTTATACAATACGACAAACGTAAGCTGAAAACTTTAACATGAATATTGTCTCGCAGACAATATCCAAACTAAAATGAAGTTCCTCATTACATTTATTATCACACTATTTCATAGAATAGTGAGGATTACTATAGCCACCATCTTGGACCATCACTCCATTCATCAACTAGTCCCAACTATATTCTTATTTTCTGAAGAGAACAATTAAAGAAAATGGTGAGTTCAACTAACCCAGTAAAGAATATTATGACTAAGATAATGTAGAATAAATTATCTTTAGTATTCAACAGTATAAAAACTGATAGAATACAATAGACAATAAGTTTAACTGCAGCGGAACAAGCAATCTATTAGAAGAGTCAAGTAGATCATGATGTCTACTATCTTCTACGATTTAAAAGTTCATCATCAATATTTTATCTCGGTAACACAGCTCAATAAATAAGCCACATTATTAAATTATCCATGCATTACGAGCCAAAGATATTCATTTGTTTATCCACATCATCGAATTATCCATACACTACGGGCCAAGGATATTCGTTAGTATCATCAATGGTCATGATCATGCCAAACAACTATCCATTAATGCACTACGGGCCAATGAGGACTTTTACCACATCATTTGTAATATTACAGGTCATGATTATACTGATACATAATTATAATCATACCAATCAACAATCCATCTATGTACTACGGACTAAAGATGACTTTCATCACAATATAAGCATGAGGATGATGACAATGATATAAGAATTCAATTAAGTGAGATCAAGGATAAATTTTAAAGATTTATAATTCCTATTTATTTAGAGCTCAAGAATGTCCAAATTGTCAACATGATAACTACTTTGTGGAGTAAAATTCAAAAATTATATTCATGTATCAAAAATAATTTGGACAGAAAAAAATTTGTGAATAGTACCCCGTGAATAGTACTTCTTTAATAGTACTCTGTGAATATTATTGTATGTATGAATAGTACTGTATGTATGAATAGTGTCGTATGTATGAATAGTGCCCATGAATAGTACTTCAACATGAAAAGCTTAAAATTTAACAAGAATGTTCAGAAAAATATTTTCGTGGAACGATACTAGATGAAGCGCAAATTTTAAGGATATTCTACTAATTTTAAGGAGTATAGAAGCAATACTTATCAAAATAAGTGTAGATTTAGGAATATGAAACGAAACAATATTACTTACATACTATAGAGTATGAAAGAAAATATTATTTCTTACGAATATTGAACAAAATAATATCCATAACCTTAAAAGGAGAGTACTTCTGACTGGTATAGCGGTGATATTCTTGAAAAAAACTTGCACTATTTGCAACACTCAAAGTTTTCTTAAATTCAAAAGAAATACACTCAATATTATAGAAGAAGAATTCTCTAATTTTGGTGTGGTTTTCATTTCTAAACTAAGCATCCTATTTATAAGAGAATGACATGATTCTATTTAGGAACTAATCACGGACGCACAATAAAAATTTGGACAAAGTTCACGGGTTCCAACTTATCAGTATTTTCTTTTCAAGGTGTTGGCCAATGAGAAAAGACTAGCACATGTCAATTGTCTAATGAGGGAGCACCCTCATTCACAAGTTATTGAATAGGAATTGCAGAATTGAACATTTTGGCCAATAAGATCTGATCTTAGCAATTAATTTCATCTGCCAAATAGATAACCTTAATTGAACGTAATTGAGGGCCACCCCTGTTATAAATAAATTCACATAGCTCAAAATCAAGTAGAACAAATATCAATTTAACAAGATAATTGAACAAACATCTTCCACTTATCAATTATTATTCTTATCTTTAATCAACACAATCTTTCAACAATTATTCATTATCAATATTATAAGTCACAATATTGACAACCAGATCGTTCCCATGAAAGAGAGGGTTTTTCGATAAGGATTTCTCCTTATTTGCGCGCAATTAAATAACCTAACCCCTTTCCTCGACAGAACTTTCTAGATATTGTCAATAATATAAATAATAATATGAATAACTGTGTCATCACAATTATTGATTTAATAATATAAAATATTATGCAAATAAAACTGTGACAATAATTGAATCAATAATATGAATACTATGCAACAACTATTGTGGCAATTATTGAATAAAACCGAGTGACTTCTTAAGTAAGCATCAATAATCAAAGATACTGTATAATACCGTGTGCTACTGTGCAACCACGCTTATTACTGTACTTTTATCACCGGGTATTTCAACAGTTAACGGTAAAAATTTTGCCATTATTTTTATAAAAAGGTTATTTTTGTCTCTTTTTATATCCGAAGGTAATTCCGTTGTGGGTTCCACCAATAATTGTGCTGTCGTACGGATATTCTCTGATAAAATGAATATTTCCCAACCAAACGAATATTTTATGACAATTTGCTTACTTTGTAAAATTTGTAAATATTACCCACAACTATAAAATTATATCAAATCCACACCTTATTATTCAAAATGATATTTAGAGAAAATTAAATCTTTATTCATAAAAGTTGGGGTCTTACGACCTCTTATTCTTATGAAATTTTATCCTCAAAATTGGTGTACGCACCTGGTATATCGAAAATGTGAGGATACATTGTTTTCATTTCAGATTCTAACTCCCAGGTCATTTCCTGAATATCGTGGTTTCTCCATAAAACTTTTACTTGAGGTATAACCTTTGAGCGTAGAATATGATCCTTCTTATCTAAGATTTTAACAAGTACATCTTCATATGTTAAATCTTCCGCTATCTCGTCCGGTTCTAATTCAATAATGTGGTTCGGGTCTTCCACATATTTACGTAACATAGATATAAGAAAAATGTTATGAACACGAGACATACTTGGTGGTAAGGCGAGTCTATAGGTCACAGTTTCTACTCGATCGAGGATTTCAAATGGGCCAATGAATCGAGGATTGAGCTTTCTTCTCTTTCCAAATCTCGTAAATCCTTTCCATGGAGCCACATGTAACAACACATGCTCTCCAACATTGAATTCCACGTCTATTCGATGAAGATCAATGCGAGACCCCAAATTTTATGAATAAAGATTTAAATTTCTCGAAATATTTTTTTTAATATTATGGTGTGGAATTGATATAATGTTATAGTTGTGGGTAATATTTATAAATTTTGCAAAGTATGCAAGTTGTTATAAAATATTCGTTTTGTCGGAGAATATTCTTTTTGTCGGAGAATATCCGTACGACGGCACAATCATTGGTGGACCCCACAATAGAAGAATTGTCGTAGTTAGAAAACGACATAATTATCATTTTATAAAAATAATGGCGAAAGTGTTACCGTTAAAACTGTTGAACTACCGGTAGTAAAAGTACAGTAATACGCGTGGTTGCATAGTAGCACACGGTATTGATTATTGATGCTTACATAAGAAGTCACTCAGTTGTACTTAATTATTTCTACAATAATTACTGCATCATATCTCTCATATTATCGATTCAATTATTGTCACAGTATCATCTGCATAATATATTATATATTATTAAATCAATAATTGAGACGACAAAGTTATTCATATTATTATTTGCAATATTGATAATGTCTAGAAGTTCTGTCAAGGAGAGGTTTGGTCACATAATTGCGGGCCAATAAGGAGAAATCCTTATCAGAAAGCCCCCTCTTTTCTGTGAACGACCTGGTTGTTAAATATTGTGAGTTATAATATTAATGATGAATAAGTTCGTGTTGATTAAAGATAAATTTGATAGTTCTATTGTGTTGGAATTATTAGTGTTAGTGAAAATCGACATCTATTCCGATGATAATTGATGTATGGGGGTTATATTGATAAATCGGCTAATTAATCGGATAAATGAGCAATTAATTGCTACTAATTCACATGCTTATATAACTATTTGTTCACATATGTGTACTATTAAATCACATTCTTGTACTATTAGGAGAGTTGGTGCAAGATTGATAATACTTGCATGACTAAGTTAAAAATGGAGGTATAGATGGAGGTACTATACTGTAATTCGTATTTTTACATGATTATAACTATTGATTTACATGATTGAATTATTGATTCACATTATTTACTATTAGGGGAGATGGTGCAAGTTTGATAATACTTGTAGGACTAAATTAAAAATAAAAGAAAAGTTGGAGGTATTGTACTGTAATATTTCGAGCCCCAAAACGTGCAATTATCGAAACTATATTTTTTTATAAATAGAAGTTCATTCTTCTTTCATTTTTCACCAATTTACTAAAGCTATAGAGCAATTATTATATAGTGAAATTATAGAGAGAAAGAAGATGAGAAGTCTGCTACCTCACTATTCTAGTATCCAGTTTTCTTTTGAGGTAAGGGGTATTATTTCTTTCGTATTCATGAAGAGAGCTATTGTTATTTTATTCCTTATTATTATGTTAGAATAACCTGTCTATGAGAAGTACCACATACATGGTAAAATTCTTATGTTATTCTATTCTTTATTATTCTGTTAGAATAACCTGTCTATGCGGTCTATCACATGCATGGTGAATTCTGTTGTTATTCTATTCTTTATTATTCTGTTGGAATATTCTGTCTGTGAATTTTACGCATGACCTGGTTCCATTCTTTATTATTCTGTTGGAATATCCTGTCTGTGTGGTTTACGCCTGACCTGGTTCCATTATTTATTATTCTGTTAGAATAACCTGTTTGTACGGTCTATCGCATGCATGATGATTTCTGTTATTATTCCGTTCTTTATTATTCTATTGGAATATCCAGTCGGTGCGTATTACGCCTGACCTGGTTGTATTATTTATTATTTTGTTAGAATAACCTGTCTATGTGGATTACCACAAGTATAGTGAATGATCCTTCGTATTCATTCCTTATTAAATTGTGAAAATGATCTGTTTACGTGGATTACCGCATGACGGGTTAAAATCCATTTGCAGTTTCGTAATTTTTCGCACATTCAAAAATTCTGGAAAAAATTGGGAGGATATTATGATAAGTTTTCTAACATCTCCAAGTGGAATTACTGAAAGAGGAGTTGTAGATTTTTGTATGGACTATTTTTAACAAAGCATGAAAAAATGAAAAAAAAAGAGAAAAAGCTACTGCCCATAATTTTGCAAGGGTTGTTTCAGCCACTTAATTTGTTAGAAAAATTTCGGCCTTTTGGGACATGGAAATATATGGTATAAAGTACCTCCTGTCCAAAAATGAGCTCATTCCGACTTAAAATGGGCAAGTTATGACTATTTCAATATTTAAGTTTTTCTGACGAAAAACGCTATAACCGGAGTTCTATTACTCCGATGACTATAAAGTTTAAACTGGAAGCTCACGTTAACATGTGTAAAATCCTGCCAAGATTTGAGAATTTCTGGAGTTAAACTTGAGGTAGCTAATTTCTTAAGAAATTAATTAGAAATTGATTTTTGTAAAATACTTAAGGGAGTTGAAAAATTATAAAAAAAATACTTGTTGTGTATGAAATATATGTATATATGTTTGGACAAAGGATAGAAAAATAATAAGTTGATTTGGTAATTTTTCATGAAAATGGTTTAGTTACAAACATATGAGTTAAATATGTTATATGAAGTTGAAGAATTGGTAAATAGGATTTTAGGGCTTGAAAACCCTATATAAGGTATATGCATATTTTTGATGAGTGATTTAATAATTGGTGATGAAATCTTATGAGTATGGCATTTTTGAATGATTAAATGCATTATTTGGTAAAGTATAAACAATTAAATTAAATTGTTTATAAGTTTAAGAAGTGATTAAAATATTGTTATAATATTAACAATATTAGATTATGAGTTATTTAAGTGATGGATAATATTTGGATAAATTTAAAGTCTTTAATATTTATCCTTGTTTTCGTTTGATTAATGCTTATATTATTGTCATCATTCTCATGCTTATATTGTGATGAAAGTCATCTTTGGCTTACGTGCAGAGATGGACTTGGTATAATTATGACCAGGGATTATTCGGTATAATCATGACCGTAATGTAACGAATGATGTGGTAAAAGTCTTCATTTGCCTGTAGTTCATTGGTGGACAGTTGTTGGTATGATTATGACCAGGATTATTCGGTATAATCATGACCATAGACGATTACATGAATATCCTTGGCCGTGGAGCATGGATGATTCGATTTTATTTATTAAGTTGAGTCTCAGCGATAAAGTTGATGAAAAACTTTTTAAATCATAGAAGATAGTTGTAAGACCCCAACTTTTATGAATAAAGATGATTTTTCTGTGAATATTATTTTTGAATAATATGGAATGAATTTGATATAAAATTATAGTTGTGGGTAATATTTATAAATTTTGCAAAGTATGCAAGTTGTTATATAATATTCGATTGGTCGGGGAATATTCGTTTTAGCAGGGAATATTCGTACAACGGCACAATCATTGGTGGACCCTGCAATAGAATTATTGTCGGATTGAGAAAACGACAAAATATTTTATAAAAATAACGGCGGAGGTGTTACTGTTAAAATTGTTGAACTACCCGGTAGTAAAAGTACAGTAATATGCATGGTTGCATAGTATCACACGGTATTGATTATTGATGCTTACGTGAAAAGTGATTATTGATGCTTAGGTGAGAAGTCACTCAGTTATACTCAATTATTGTTACATCATATTTCTCATATTATTGATTCGATTATTGTCACAGTATCATCTGTATTATATGTTATATTATTAAATCAATAATTGAGACGACAAAGTTATTCATATTATTAAATTGCAATATTTATAATGTCTAGAAGTTCTGTCAAGGAGAGGTTTGGTCACCTAATTGCGCGTCAATATGGAGAAATCCTTATTGGAAAGCCTCCTCTTTCCTGGGAACAACCTGGTTGTTAAATATTGTGAGTTATAATATTAATGATGAATAAGTTCGTGTTGATTAAAGATGAATTTGATAGTTTCATTGTGTTGAGATTATTTGTGTTAGTAGAAATCGACATCTATTTCGATGATAATTGATGTCTGGATGTTATATTGTTCAATTGGGTATTCGGGACACTTTTCGTGTCGGAGTACAATTCACGAGTTACTATTTACAAGTTACTATTCACGAGTTACTATTCACGGGGTACTATTCACCCGAACAATATATTTCTTTTCGGTCCAAATTATTTTTGGGTACAATATTATTCCATGAGGAGATGTGCTAATTTTTCAGACCGTTGGTTGAATTTATAATAGTAAATCAATATGGATCGCTGGTTTAAAGTTTTAATGGTGAATCAGTATGGACCGTTGCTTTAAGTTTTAATAGTGAATCAGTATGAACCGTCCGTTTAAAAGTAAATCAATCTGGACCGTTCATGAATTAGTTACTATTCAATCCATTCTCCTATAAATAGAAGCTTATTCCTTCATTATTTCTTACGAATTCACTGAAACTCTAGAGAGAGTAATTATAGAGAGAAAGAAGAAGAGTATTCTGCTACTTCACTACTTCTATATCTAGTTTCTTCTTTATAAGGTAAGGGGTATTATATCTTTTGTATTCATTAAGAGAACTTCTATTATTCCATAATTTATTATTCTGTTGGAATAACCTGTATACGCGGGCTACCTTATACTTGGTAAAATTCTGCTGTTATTCTATTCTTTATTATTCTGTTGGAATATCCTGTCTGTGCGTTTTACTACGGACCTGGTTCTGTCTTTATTATTCTGTTGGAATATCATGTCTGTGCGTTTTACGCCTTACCTGGTTCAGTCTTTATTATTCTGTTGGAATGTCTTGTCTATGCGTTTTACGTCGGACCTGGTTCCGTCCTTATTATTCTGTTGGAATATCCTGTCTGTGCGTTTTATGCCGGACCTGGTTCCGTTATTTATTATTCTGTTGGAATAACCTGCCTGTGCGGTCTATCATATGCCTGTTGATTTCTTTTGTTATTCTATTCTTTATTATACTCAGGTTGTTAAAGTTTTAACTTCTATACTCCATGAAATTAGTGGAATATCCTTGATATTTGCGCTTCATCCAATATCTTTTCATGGAAATATTCTTCTGAGCATTCTTGAATTTTACTCTACAAAGAAGTATCATGTTAACAATTTGGACGTTATTAGTTCCTGGATAAATTAATTCTTGAACTTGTTTTATTGAATTCTTATATCATTGTCATCATCCTCATGTTTATATTTTATTGAAAGTCATCTATGGCCTGTAGTGCATAGATGGACTTGGTATGATTATGACCAGGGATTATTCGGTATAATCATGACCGTAATGTTACAAATGATGTGGTAAAAGTCCTCATTGGCCGTAGTGCATTGATGGACAGTTGTTGGCATGATCATGACCATTGATGAATACACGAATATCCTTGGCCCGTAGTGTATGGATAATTTGTGGTCGTGATACTAATGAATATCCTTGGCCGTAGAGCAGGGATGATGTGGATTATTTATTAATCTGTGTCTCAGCGATAAAAGTGATGAAAAACTTTTTAAATCATAAAAGATAGTAGATTTTATTCTCTACTTGACTCTTTTAATGGATTTCTTATTCCGCTGCTGTTAAACTTGTTGTCTATTGTATTTTATCAGTTTGACATTGTTGAAGGCTAATGATAATTTATCCTGCATTATCTTAGTCATAATATTTTTTAATAGGCTAGTTGAGCTCACCCTTTCTTTCACTTTTCTCTTCAGGAAATGAGAACGTGGCAGGGACTAGTCGGGGAACGGAGTGGTGGTCCAGATGATAACATTAGTAGTCCTCACTATTCTATGAAATAGTGTGATAATAATTATAATGAGGACTTATTCTAAGAGTGGATATTATCTAGAAGATAATATTTGTATTAAAACTCACATCTCTTGTTGTATATTTAAGATTGTATTTGTATTCTGTACCATGTATTTGGCGACTCAAGATGGGTGATGCATACCTATTTTGGGGGCATCACAGTTGGTATCAAAGCTTAGGGATATGATCCCTGGCTAAGATGTGAGACAAGAACTAGGAGGGGAGAGACGGGGAATTCCTTCGCTAGTATGACCTACCTAAGTTTATTTGTTATTTAATTGGTCGGTAAGAGTATAGGGATAATATGTGATATGTTAATTAACCCTTGTTTTGTGGCAGTATTTGAAAATGACATCCGAGAATGTTGAGAACATCAATGGAGCACAGGAGACCGTTGAGTCTCCACAGATCAATAATCAGGATAATGTGCATCAAGAAGGCGACAATCCTCAGGGGAACAACAACACTGACCAAATGATGAACGATGGAATGTTTCGAGGCTTCATGCAATTCATGCAACATCAAGCAAGAGCGGATCCTGTCTAAAATGCAGGCGAAAACACTGGAAATTCTCCGACGGTCACCGCCAAATAGTTCAAGGAGCTGGGACCACTGGAGTTTTTTGGAGAGCCAAAACCACATAAGGCGTAGACGTGGATAAAGCAAATCAACAAGATATTTGATGTCTTGGGTTGCTCCGAGGAGCAAAAGGTTCCCTTTGACACCTTCATGTTGCGGGCAGAGGCAGATTACTGGTGGGAATCTGTAAAGCGTACTCAACCTGCCGCACTGAAGATGTCTTGGGAGAAGTTCCAAGAACTTTTCAACGACAAGTACTTTCTCAAAAGTATTCGTCATATGAAAGAGGTAGGGGTTCATTAAACTGGAGCAAAACAACATGACCGTGTCACAGTACGAAGCCAAGTTTGCCAAGCTGTCCCGGTTTGCGTCTCATTTGGTTGATAATGAGGAGAGAATGACGCGAATGTTTCTAAGAGGTTTGAAACCTGAGATACGTCAATATATTAACTCTCATAAATTGTGTTTGTATTTAAATGTTGTTAATAGGGTTTAGTTATTGTAGCGCGATAACGAGTCAACCCAACCAAAAGAGAGTAGCCGACAAAATGATAATACTAGTGAGAGCAGTCATCAAAGCGGTGACAACAAGTGTGGAGGAAATTAACAGGCCAGAAATGGTAACCACTTCGGTGGTAATCAAGGCCAAAACAATAAGAATAGACATTTCAAGAAGAGGAAATTCAACAATGATGGAAAGACGTCAGCACTAGCACCCGTTGTTAAGGAAGAAGATCGATCATCTATCATATGTTTCAAATGCGGAGGGGAGGGACATATCAGTCCAAACTGCGCGATGCCATCCAAAACATGTTATAATTGTGGAAGAGAAAGTCACCTAGCCCGATTTTGTCGTTCACCGAAGACAAGTTCAGCTGAGATGGATGCACCAAAGGCCTTCCCAGAAAAGTCAAAAATCGGTAGTGCAAAGGAGAGCGTTTATCGTGACCTCCCAGAAAGCAAGGAACCTGAACGAGGTCATCACGGGTAAGCTTATCATAAACTCTAGCGAAGTTTATACCTTATTTGATACCGGTTCTACCATTCTTTTATTTCTCCTACTTGCGCTCAACGTTTAAAATTAACTCCGTAGAAATTGGACTTTGACTTATCTGTTGAAACTCCATTGGGAGAAACCTTCATTACATCCACTGTTTATAAGTCTTGTTTGGTTCAAATGGTACCCTCACATTACGTGTCGATCTTATTTCATTGAAAATACTTGTATTTGACGTAATTCTAGTGATTGATTGGTTAACTACTCATCATGCAAAAATTGATTGTTTTCGTAAGGTTGTTAGTTTTCATATTTCTAACCAACCTATTATGCAAATTCAAGCAACCAAACCATTAAAATCAATCACTGTCATCTCAAGCCATAAAGCTATTCGTTTATTGAAAAATGGATGTCAAGCTTTCTTAGCTCATGTCACAGATCTAAATAAAAATACGTCAGTTTTGAATGATATTTCTATTGTAAATTAATTTCCTGACGTATTCCCTGAAGAACTTCCTGGCCTACCCCCAGAGTGTCAAATTGAATTTTGTATCGACCATGAACCCGGTACAAAACCTATTTCCAAAGCCCCATATCGAATGTCTCATTTTGAACTTCAGGAGTTAAAGACCCAAGTGCAGGAATTGTTAGATATCAGTTTCATTCGTCCTAGTACGTCTCCTTGGGGTGCTCCTGTTCTATTTGTTAAAAAGAAAGATGAGAGTATGCGACTTTATATTTATTATCGGGAATTAAACCATGTCACCATCAAAAATAAATATCCGTTGCCACGTATTGATGACTTGTTTGACCAGTTGCAAGGCGCCAAATTCTTTTCAAAGATTGATCTTCATTCCGGATATCACCAATTAAAGATTAGAACCGATGGCATTCCAAAGATGGCTTTCAGAACTCGGTACGGGCATTATGAATTCCTAGTCATGTCTTTTGTATTAACTAATGCTCCTGCTGCCTTTATGGATATGATGAACCGAGTATTCAAGGAATATTTGGATCACTTTGTGGTCGTCTTTATTGATGACATCCTCATATATTCAAAAAGCTATGAAGATCATGAGCAACACTTGAGGCTGATACTTCAAAAGCTTCGTGAATATAAGCTTTATGCCAAGTTGAAGAAATACGAGTTCTGGCTTGAGGAAGTAACATTCCTTGGGCACGTACTATCAAGTCATGGAATATCTGTTAACCCAGCAAAGATTGAAGCTATTCAAAGCTGGGAGCAACCTAAATCAGTGACCAAAGTATGTAGCTTTCTCGGCTTAGCTAGTTATTATTGGAGATTCCTAGAAGGGTTTTCTCGAATCGCTACTCCATTAACTCAGCTAACTCAGAAAGATACAAAATTCGGTTGGAACGAGAAATGTGAGAAGAGTTTTCAAGAACTCAAGAGGAGACTCATTTCAGCACCTGTTTTGACAATACCATCAGACTCGGAGGGATTTGTCATCTATAGTGATGTTTCGGGCAAAGGGTTAGGATGTGTTCTCATGCAACATGGGAAAGTCATAGCCTACGCCTCTCGGCAACTCAAAGAATGATCTAGAGTTGGCAGCTGTTGTCTTTGCACTTAAAATTTGGAGGCATTACTTGTATGGGGAGAAAGTGGAGATCTTTACGGATCATAAAAGCCTCAAATATTTCTCCACTCAAAAGGAACTCAACATGCGACAACGACGTTGGCTTGAACTATTGAAAGATTATGATCACAACATCCAATACCATCTTGGAAAAGCGAACGTGGTAGCTGACGCATTGAGTAGAAGATCATATGCGGGTACGAGTGCGATATTGTCAACGCAAAGGCCCATCTTGTATGACTTGCAAAGGATGGAAATAGAGATAAAGACACCAGGGACCCACGTGATGATGGTGAATATACTAGTAGAACTGACTTTAATCGATAAAGTTAAAGCTGCTCAAGCTACAGACCTTGGAGCTGATGTGTATGAGGAAGAAAGTGCAAGAAGGTGCTATGCCCGAAGCAAGAATTGATGAAGAAGGAATACTTCGAGTCAAATCCAGACTTTGTGTTCCTAACGACCCTGATTTAAAGTATAGAATCATAATGGAGGCGCACAACACACCATTTGCAATCCATTCTTGGAGTACCAAAATATATCGCGATCTTCGTCATACATTTTGGTGGAGCAATATGAAGAGAGAGATAACACTGTTTATCTCAAGCTATCTAATTTGTCAATGAATCAAGGCGGTGAATCAAATTCCCAAAGGTCTATTGCAACCACTTGAAATTCCAGAATAGAAGTGGGAGCACATTACCGTGGATTTCGTTACTGGTCTTCCCAAGGTTTCTCAAGGCATAGATGCGATTTGGGTCATTGTTGATAGATTGACCAAGTCTGCTCATTTCTTACCAATATGAGAAATTTATACACTTGAACGTCTTGCTATTATGTACATAAATGAGATTATAAGATTACATGGTATGCTAGTATCCATAGTTTCTGATCGAGACTCAAGATTCACTTCAAGATTTTGGGTTAGTTTGCAAAAAGCTATGGGCACAGATTTATGATTTAGTACGGCATATCATCCTCAGACGGATGAACAATCATAGAGGACTTTCAAACTCTGGAAGATTTATTAAGACTCTGTGTCCTTGACTTTAAAGGAAGTTGGGACATGTTCTTACAATTAGTGGAGTTTTCCTACAGCAACAGTTATCAAGCAAGTATTGGCATGGCTCCATTTGAGGCGTTATATGGAAGAAAGTGTCATTTTCCAGTATGCTAGGATGAGGTGGGTTAAGCAACTTTTTTGGGACTGGAGTTGGTACGTATGACTACGGAAAAGATTCAAATGATCCGACAACGTATAAAAACCTCACAAGATCGACAAAAGAGTTATGCTGATCTTCATCGAAAGGTCGTGGAATTCGATATTGGAGATCAAGTGTTGTTACGTTTTGCTCTATGAAAAGGAGTTACGAGATTAGAAAAGAGAGGAAAGCTCAATCCTCGATTCATTGGCTCATTTTTAATCCTTGATCGAGTAGGAACTGTGGCGTATAGACTCGCGTGTTCATATCATTTTTTATATATCTATGTTACGTAAATATGTGAAAGACCTGAACCACATTATTGAGTTAGAACCGGATGAAATAGCGGAAGATTTAACATATGAGGAGGTTCTGATAAAATCTTGGATAAGAAGGAGCATATTCTACGCTTTAAGGTTATACCTCAAGTCAAAGTTTTGTGGATAAACCATGATGTTGAGGAAATGACCTGGGAGTCAGAATCTGAAATGAAATAAATGTATCCTTACCTCTTCAACATACCAGGTACGTACCCTAATTTCGAGGGCGAAATTTCATAAGAAGAGGAGGTTGTAAGACCCCAACTTTTATGAATAAAGATGATTTTTCTGTGAATATTATTTTTGAATATTATGGAATGAATTTGATATAATATTATAGTTGTGTGTAATATTTATAAATTTTGCAAAGTATGCAAGTTGTTATATAATATTCGATTGGTTGGAGAATATTCGTTTTAGCATGGAATATTCGTACAACGGCACAATCATTGGTGGACCCCACAACGGAATTATTGTCGGATTGAGAAAACGATAAAAATATTTTATAAAAATAACGGCGGAGGTGTTACTGTTAAAACAGTTGAACTACCCGGTAGTAAAAGTACAGTAATACGCGTGGTTGCATAGTAGCACATGATATTGATTATTGATGCTTACGTGAGAAGTCACTCAGTTATACTGAATAATTGCTGCATCATATCTCTCATATTATTGATTCGATTATTGTCACAGTATCATCTGCATTATATGTTATATTATTAAATCAATAATTAAGACGACAAAGTTATTCATATTATTAAATTGCAATATTTACAATGTCTAGAAGTTCTGTGAAGTAGAGGTTTGGTCACCTAATTGCGCGACAATAGGGAGAAATCCTTATTGGAAAACCTCCTCTTTTCTGGGAACAACCTGATTGTTAAATATTGTGAGTTATAATATTAGTGATGAATATTGTGTTGGGATTATTTGTGTTAGTATAAATCGACATCTATTTCGATGATAATTGATGTCTGGAGGTTATATTGTTCAATCGGGTATTCGGGACACTTTTCGTGTCGAAGTACAATTCACGAGTTTCTATTCATGAGTTACTATTCACGAGTTACTATTTATGAGTTACTATTCACGAGTTACTATTCACGGGGTAATATTCACCCGAACAATATATTTCTTTTCGGTCCAAATTATTTTTGGGTACAATATTATTCCATTAGGAGATGTGCTAATTTTTCAGACCGTTGGTTGAATTTATAATAGTAAATCAATATGGATCGCTGGTTTAAAGTTTTAATAGTGAATCAGTATGGACCGTTGCTTTAATTTTTAATAGTGAATCAGTATGAATCGTCCGTTTAAAAGTAAATCAATCTGGACCGTTCATGAATTAGTTACTATTCAATCCATTCTCCTATAAATAGAAGCTCATTCCTTCATTATTTCTTACGAATTCACTGAAACTCTAGAGAGAGAAATTATAGAGAGAAAGAAGAAGAGTATTCTGCTACTTCACTACTTTTATATCCAGTTTCTTCTTTATAAGGTAAGGGGTATTATTTCTTTTATATTCATGAAGAGAACTTCTGTTATTCCATTCTTTATTATTCTGTTGGAATAACCTGTATACGTGGGCTACCCTATACTTGGTGAAATTCTTCTGTTATTCCATTATTTATTATTCTGTTGGAATATCCTGTCTGCGCGTTTTACGCCGGACCTGGTTCTGTCTTTATTATTTTGTTGGAATATCATGTCTGTGCGTTTTACTCCTGACCTGGTTGAGTCTTTATTATTCTATTGGAATATCCTGTCTATGCGTTTTACGCTGGACCTGGTTCGGTCTTTATTATTCTGTTAGAATATCCTGTCTGTGCGTTTTACGTCGAACCTGGTTCCGTTATTTATTATTCTATTGGAATAACCTGCCTTGTGCGGTCTATCACATGCCTGATGATTTCTTTTGTTATTCCATTCTTTATTATACTCAGGTTGTTAAAGTTTTGACTTCAATACTCCATGAAATTAGTGGAATATCCTTAATATTTGCGCTTCATCCAATATCTTTTCATGAAAATATTCTTCCGAGCATTCTTGAATTTTACTCTACAAAGAAGTATCATGTTGACAATTTGGACGTTATTAGTTCCTGGATAAATTAATTCTTGAACTTGTTTTATTGAATTCTTATATCATTGTCATCATCCTCATGTTTATATTTTATTGAAAGTCATCGGTGGCCTATAGTGCATAGATGAACTTGATATGATTATGACCAGAGATTATTCGGTATAATCATGACCGTAATATTACAAATGATGTGGTAAAAGTCCTCATTGGCCGTAGTGCATTGATGGACAATTGTTGGCATGATCATGACCATTTATGAATACACGAATATCCTTGGCCTGTAGTGCATGGATAATTTGTGGTCGTGATACTAATGAATATCCTTGGCCGTAGTGTAGGGATAATGTGGATTATTTATTAAGCTGAGTCTCAGCGATAAAAGTGATGAAAAACTTTTTTAAATTATAAAAGATAGTAGATTTTATTCTCTACTTGACTCTTTTAATGGATTGGTTATTCTGCTACAGTTAAACTTGTTGTCTATTGTATTTTATCAGTTTGACATTGTTGAAGGCTAATGATAACTTATCCTACATTATCTTAGTCATAATATTTCTTACTGGGCTAGTTGAGCTCCCCCTTTCTTTCACTTTTCTCATCAGGAAATGAGAACGTAGCAGGGATTAGTCGGGGAACGGAGTGATGGTCCAGATGATAGCATTAGTAGTCCTCACTATTCTATGAAATAGTGTGATAATAATTGTAATGAGGACTTATTCTGAGAGTGGATATTTCCTAGAAGATAATATTTGTATTAAAACTCATAACTCTTGTTGTATATTTAAGATTATATTTGTATTCTGTACCATATATTTGGCGACTCAAGATGGGTGATGTATACCTATTTTGAGGGCGTCACAATAGTAGATGTTATTCTATACTTGACTCTTCTAATGGATTTATTATTCCGCTGCAGTTGTTGATCTAAAATTTGTTGTCTATTGTATTCTATCAGTTATTATACTGTTGAAGGCTAAGGATAATTTATTCTACATTATCTTAGTCATAATATTTCTTACTGGGCTAGTTGAGCTCACCCTTTCTTTCATTGTTCTCTTCAGGAAATGAGAATATAGCTGGGACGAGTCGGGGAATGGAGTGATGGTCCAGGATAAATGGCTTTAGTAGTCCTCACTATTCTACGGAATAATGTGATAATAATTGTAACGAGGACACCATTGAGGGTGAATATTGTTTAGATGACAATATTCTTGTTTAAACCCAGCTTTGTTTTGTCGTATTTTACACGACTGTTGTATAATTAAGTTGTATTTGAATTTATGTACCATGTATCTCGCTACTCAAGATTGGTGATGTATACCTATTTTGGGGGCGTCACAATTGGTATCAAAGCTTAAGAATATGATCCATGACTGAGATGTGAGACAAGAACTATGAGGGGAGAGACGGGGAATTCTTTCGCTAGTATGACCTACCTAAGTTTATTTGATATTTAATTGGTCGGTCAGAGTATATGGATAATATGTGATATATCAATTAACCTTGTTTTGTGACAGTGTTTGAAAATGACATCTGAAAATGTTGAGATAAGCAATGGAGCAAAATAATATGACCGTATCGTAGTACGAGGATAAGTTTGTGGAGTTATCCCGGTTTGCATCCCATTTGGTCGATAATGAGGAACGAATGACGCGAATGTTTCTAAGAGGTTTGAAACCTGATATACGTCAATACCTCATTTCTCACAAACTTTGTTTATATTCAGATGTTGTGAATAGGTCTCAGTTATTGGAGCGCGATAAGGAGTTAGCACAACCAAAAGGTAACGACCAACAACACGATACTAATCGTATCGGTGGCAACGACCATCGAAAAAATGATGACCATCGTGGGGGAAATTATCATGCCAAGAATGGTAACCACTTCGGTGGTAATCATGGCCAAGATAATAGAAGTGAAAATTTCAAGAAGAGAAGGTCATTTAGCTCGATTTTATCGTATAATGAAGTCAAGTCCAGCTGGGACGGTGGCACCAAAGGCGGATACAGACAAAACAAAGTCGGTGGTTTCAGGAAGAGCGTTTTTCGCGACTTCTCAAAAAGCGAGTAACCCAAACGAAGTTAGCACGAGTTAGTTAATTATAAATTTTTGTGAAGTCTATACCTTATTAGATATCAGTTCTACCCATTCTTTTATCTCTCTTACTTGCATTCAACGTTTAAATTTGACTCCGGAGAAGTTAGACTTTGACTTATCTATTGAAACTCCGTTAGGAGAAACCTTCATTACATGTGCTATCCAAGTCTTGGATGAGAGTCATAGTTTTGAATGATATTTCTATTGTTAATAAATTTCCTGACGTATTCTTGAAGACTTCTTAGCCTACCCCAGAACGTGAAATCAAATTTTGTATTGACCCCAGTACAAAACCCATTTCTTCAACCCTTAAATATTTCTTCACCCAAAACGAACGTATAATGAGCCAAAGACGATAGCTCGAGCTGTTGAAGGTTACGACCATTCAATATCATTGTGGAAAAGCGAACGTGGTAGCTGACGCATTGAGTAGAAGATCGTATACGTTTACGAGTACGACATTGTTAACACAAAAACCCATTTTGTATAACTTACAAATGATGAAGATAGAGTTAAAGACTCTAGGGACCCACGTGAAGATAACGAATATACGATTAGAATTGACTTTAATCGATAAAGTTAAGCCGCTCAAACTACACACCCGAATATGATGAATGTGAAGAAGAAGGTTCAAGAAGGCATTATCTTAACCCTCGATTTAATTGGCCCATTTAAAATACTCGATCGAGTAGGAACTGTGGCCTATAGACTCATTTTACCACCAAGTATGTCGCTTGTTCATAACGTTTTTCACGTATCGATGTTACGTAAATATGTGGATGACCCGAACCACATTATTGAATTAGAAGTAGACGAGATAATAGAAGATTTAGTGTATGAGGAGATACATGTTAAATTCTTAGATAAGAAAGATCATATTCAACACTCAAATGTTATACCTCAAGAGTTAGAATCTGAAATAAAGTTAAGGTATCCTCACCTCTTCGGCATACCAGGTATATACGTAAATTTCGAGGGCGAAATTTCATAAGGAGGGGAGATTATGAGACCCCAAATTTTATGAATAAAGATTTAAATTTTTCGAAATATTTTTTTTAATATTATGGTGTAGATTTGATATAATATTATAGTTGTGGGTAATATTTATAAATTTTGCAAAGTATGCAAGTTGTTATAAAATATTTGTTTAGTCGGGGAATATTCTTTTTGTCTGGGAATATTCGTACGACGGCACAATCATTGGTGGACCCCACAAATGAAGTATTGTCGTAGTTAGAAAACGACAGAATTATCATTTTATAAAAATAACGACGAAAGTGTAACCGTTAAAATTGTTGAACTACCGGTAGTAAAAGTACAGTAATATGCGTGGTTGCATAGTAGCACACGGTATTGATTATTGATGCTTACGTAAGAAGTCACTCAGTTATACTCAATTATTGCTACAATAATTACTGCATCATATCTCCCATATTATTGATTCAATTATAGTCACAGTATCATCTGCATAATATGTTATATATTATTAAATCAATAATTGAGACGACAAAGTTATTCATATTATTATTTGCAATATTGACAATGTCTAGAAGTTCTGTCAAGGAGAGGTTTGGTCACCTAATTACACGCCAATAAGGAGAAATCCTTATCAGAAAGCCCCCTCTTTTCTGTGAACGACCTAGTTGTTAAATATTATGAGTTATAATATTAATGATGAATAAGTTCGTGTTGATTAAATACGAATTTGATAGTTTCATTATGTTGGGATTATTAGTGTTAGTGGAAATCGACATCTATTCCGATGATAATTGATGTTTGTGGGTAATATTGATAAATCGGGTAATTAATCGGATAAATGAGCAATTAATTGCTACTAATTCACATGCTTATATAACTATTTGTTCACATGTGTGTACTATTAAATCACATTCTTGTACTATTAGGGGAGTTGGTGCAAGATTGATAATACTTGTATGACTAAGTTAAAAATAGAGGTATAGATGGAGGTACTATACTGTAATTCATATTTTAACATGATTATACCTATTGATTTACATGATTGAACTATTGATTCACATTATTTACTATTAGGGGAGGTGGTGCAAGTTTGATAATACTTGCAGGACTAAATTAAAAATGAAAGAAAAGTTAGAGGTATTGTACTGTAATATTTCGAGCCCCAAAACGTGCAATTATCAAAACTATATTTTCTTATAAATAGAAGCTCATTGTTCCTTCATTTCTCACTAATTCACTAAAGCTATAGAACAATTATTATAGAGAGAAATTATAGAGAGAAAGAAGAAGAGAAGTCTGCTAACTCACTATTCCAATATCCAGTCTTCTTTTGAGGTAAGGGGTATTATTTCTTTTGTATTCATGAAGAGAGCTATTGTTATTCCATTCCTTATTATTATGTTGGAATAACCTGTCTATGCGAAGTACTGCATACATGGTGAAATTCTTCTATTATTTCATTCTTTATTATTCTGTTGGAATAACATATCTGTGCAGTCTATCGCATGCATGGTGAATTTTGTTGTTATTACATTCTTTATTACTCTGTTGGAATATCATGTCTGTGCAGTTTATGCATTACCTGGTTCTTCTGTACGGTTTACGCCTGACCTGGTTCAATTATTTATTATTCTGTTGGAATAACCTGTTTGTGTGGTCTATCGCATGCATGGTGATTTCTGTTGTTATTTCATTCTTTATTATTCTGTTGGAATATCCTATCGGTGAAAATTACGCCTGACCTGGTTCCATTATTTATTATTCTGTTGGAATAACCTGTTTGTGCGGTCTATCGCATCCATGGTGATTTCTATTGTTATTTCATTCTTTATTATTCTGTTGGAATATCCTGTCGGTGAATATTACGCTTGACCTGGTTCCATTATTTATTATTCTGTTGGAATAACCTGTCTATATGGATTACCACATACATGGTGAATGATCATTCGTATTCATTCCTTATTAAATTGTGAAAATGATCTGTTTACGTGGATTACTGCATGGCGGGTTAAAATCCATTTGCAGTTTTCGTAAGTTTTCGGACATTCAAAAATTCTGGAAAAATTTGAGAGGATATTATGATAAATTTTCTAACATCTCCAAGTGGAATCACTGAAAGAGGAGTTGTAGATTTTTGTATGGACTATTTTTAACAAAGCATGAAAAAGTGAAAAAAAAGAGAAAAAGCTATTGCCCACAATTTTGTAAGGGCTGTTTCGGCCACTTAATTTATGAGAAAAATTCCGGCCTTTTGGGAAATGGAAATATATGGTATAAAGTGCCTCCTGTCCAAAAATGAGCTCATTTCGACTTAAAATGAGCAAGTTATGACTATTTCAATATTTAGGTTTTTTCGACGAAAAACACTATAACCGGAGTTCTATAACTCCGATGACCATAAAATTTAAACTGGAAACTCACGTTAACATGTGTACTTTTCTGCCAAGATTTGGGAATTTCTGAAGTTAAACTTAAGGTAGCTAATTTCTTAAGGAATTAATTAGAAATTGATTTTTGAAAAATACTTAAGGGAGTTGAAAAATTATAAAAAAAATACTTGTTATGTATGAAATATATGTATATATGTTTGGACAAAGGATAGAAAAATAATAAGTTGATTTGGTAATTTTTCATGAAAATGGTTTAGTTACAAACATATGAGTTAAATATGTTATATGAAGTTGAAGAATTGGTAAATAGGATTTTAGGGCTTGAAAATCCTATATAAGGTATATGCAGATTTTTGATGAGTGGTTTGCTCATTGGTGATGAAATCTTAGGAGTATGGCCTTTTTGAATGATTAAATGTATTATTTGGTAAAGTGTAAACAATTAAATTAAATTGTTTATAAGTTTAAGAAGTGATTAAAATATTGTTATAATATTAACAATATTAGATTATGAGTTATTTAAGTGATGGATAATATTTGGATAAATTTAAAGTCTTTAATATTTATCCTTGTTTTCGTTTGATTAATGCTTATATTATTGTCATCATTCTCATGCTTATATTGTGATGAAAGTCATCTTTGGCTTACGTGCAGAGATGGACTTGGTATGATTATGACCAAAGATTATTCGGTATAATCATGACCGTAATGTAACGAATGATGTGGTAAAAGTCTTCATTTGCCTGTAGTTCATTGGTGGAAAGTTGTTGGTATGATCATGACCTGGGATTTTTTGGTATAATCATGACCATTGATGATTACATGAATATCCTTGGCCGTGGTGCAGTGATGATTTGATTTTATTTATTAAGTTGAGTCTCAGGGATAAAGTTGATGAAAAACTTTTTAAATCATAGAAGATAACAGATTTTATTCTATACTTGACTCTTCTAATGGATTTCTTATTCCGCTGCAGTTGTTAATCTAAAACTTGTTGTCTATTGTATTTTATCAGTTGTTATACTGTTGAAGGCTAAGGATAATTTAAATTACATTATCTTAGTCATAATATTTCTTACTGGGCTAGTTGAGTTCACCCTTTCTTTCATTGTTCTCTTCAGGAAATGAGAATATAGCTGGGATGAGTCGGGGAATGGAGTGATGGTCCAAGATAAATGGCTTTAGTAGTCCTCACTATTCTACGGAATAATGTGATAATAATTGTAATGAGGACACCATTGAGTGTGGATATTGTCTAGATGACAATATTCTTGTTTAAACTTTCAGCTATGTTTTGTCGTATTTTACACGGCTGTTGTATAATTAAGTTGTATTTGAATTTATGTACCATGTATCTCGCTACTCAAGATTGGTGATGTATACATGTTTTGGGGGCGTCACAGTTGGTATCAAAGCTTAGGAATATGATCCCTGGCTGAGATGTGAGACAAGAACGTGGAGGGGAGAGACGGGGAATTCCTTCGCTAGTATGACCTACCTAAGTTTATTTTGTATTGAATTGGTCGGTCAGAGTATAGGGATAATATGTGATATGTCAATTAACCTTGTTTTGTGATAGTGTTTGAAAATGGAATCTAAAAATGTTGAGATAAGCAATGGAGCAAAATAATATGACCGTATCGCAATATGAGGCTATGTTTGTGGAGTTATCCCGGTTTGCATCCCATTTGGTCGATAATGAGGAGCGAATGACACGAATGTTTCTAAGAGGTTTGAAACCCGATATGCGTCAATACCTCATTTCTCACAAACTTTGTTTATATTCAGATGTTGTGAATAGGTCTCAGTTATTGGAGCACGATAAGGAGTTAGCACAACCAAAAGGTAACGACCAACAACACGATACTAATCGTATCGGTGGCAACGACCATCGGAAAAATGATGACCATCGTGGGGGAAATTATCATGCCAAGAATGGTAACCACTTCGGTGGTAATCATGGCCAAGATAATAGAAGTGAAAATTTCAAGAAGAGAAGGTCATTTAGCTCGATTTTATCGTATAATGAAGTCAAGTCCAGCTGGGACGGTGGCACCAAAGGCGGATACAGACAAAACAAAGTCGGTGGTTTCAGGAAGAGCGTTTTTCGCGACTTCTCAAAAAGCGAGTAACCCAAACGAAGTTAGCACGAGTTAGTTAATTATAAATTTTTGTGAAGTCTATACCTTATTAGATATCAGTTCTACCCATTCTTTTATCTCTCTTACTTGCATTCAACGTTTAAATTTGACTCCGGAGAAGTTAGACTTTGACTTATCTATTGAAACTCCGTTAGGAGAAACCTTCATTACATGTGCTATCCAAGTCTTGGATGAGAGTCATAGTTTTGAATGATATTTCTATTGTTAATAAATTTCCTGACGTATTCTTGAAGACTTCTTAGCCTACCCCAGAACGTGAAATCAAATTTTGTATTGACCCCAGTACAAAACCTATTTCTTCAACCCTTAAATATTTCTTCACCCAAAACGAACGTATAATGCGCCAAAGACGATGGCTCGAGCTGTTGAAGGTTATGACCATTCAATATCATTGTGGAAGAGCGAACGTGGTAGCTGACGCATTGAGTAGAAGATTATATACGTTTACACGTGCGACATTGTTAACACAAAAACCCATTTCGTATAACTTTCAAATGATGAAGATGGAGTTAAAGACTCTAGGGACCCACGTGAAGATAACGAATATACGATTAGAATTGACTTTAATCGATAAAGTTAAGCCGCTCAAACTACACACCCGAATCTGATGAATGTGAAGAAGAAGGTTCAAGAAGGCGTTATCTCAACCCTCGATTTAATTGGCCCATTTGAAATCCTCGATCGTGTAGGAACTGTGGCCTATAGACTCATTTTACCACCAAGTATGTCGCGTGTTTATAACATTTTTCACGTATCAATGTTACGTAAATATGTGGATGACCCGAACCACATTATTAAATTGAAACTAGACGAGATAACAAAAGATTTAATGTATGAAGAGATACATGTTAAAATCTTGGATAAGAAGGATCCTATTCGACACTCAAAGGTTATACCTCAAGAGTTAGAATATGAAATAAAGTCAAGGTATCCTCACCTCTTTGGCATACCAGGTACGTACGTAAATTTCGAGGGCGAAATTTCATAAGGAGGGGAGATTGTGAGACCCCAAATTTTATGAATAAAGATTTAAATTTCTCAAAATATTTTTTTAATATTATGGTGTGGATTTGATATAATGTTATAGTTGTGGGTAATATTTATAAATTTTGCAAAGTATACAAGTTGTTATAAAATATTCGTTTTGTCGGGGAATATTCTTTTTATCGGGGAATATCCGTACGATGACACAATCATTGGTGGACCCCATAGCAGAAGTATTGTCATTGTTAGAAAACGACAGAATTATCATTTTATAAAAATAACGGCGAAAGTGTTACCGTTAAAACTGTTGAACTACCGGTAGTAAAAGTACAGTAATACGCGTGGTTGCATAATAACACATGTTATTGATTATTGATGCTTACATAAGAAATCACTTAGTTAAACTCAATTATTACTATAATAATTGCTGCATCATATCTCTCATATTATTGATTCAATTATTCTCACAGTATCATTTGCATAATATGTTATATATTATTAAATCAATAATTGAGACGACAAAGTTATTCATATTATTATTTGCAATATTGACAATGTCTAGAAGTTCTGTCAAGGAGAGGTTTGGTCACCTAATTGCGCGCTAATAATGAGAAATTCTTATCGGTAAGCCCCCTCTTTCTTGGGAACGACCTGGTTGTTAAATATTGTGAGTTATAATATTAATGATGAATAAGTTCGTGTTGATTAAAGATGAATTTGTTAGTTTCATTGTGTTGGAATTATTAGTGTTAGTGGAAATTGACATCTATTTCGATGATAATTGATGTCTGGGGGTTATATTGATAGATCGGGTAATTAATCGGATAAATGAGCAATTAATTGCTACTAATTCACATGCTTATATAACTATTTGTTCACACATGTGTACTATTAAATCATATTCTTGTACTATTAGGGGAGTTGGTGCAAGATTGATAATACTTGCATGACTAAGTTAAAAATGGAGGTATAGATGAAGGTACTATACTGTAATTTGTATTTTTACATAATTATAACTATTGATTCACATGATTTAACTATTGATTCACATTATTTACTATTAGGGGAGGTGGTGCAAGTTTGATAATACTTGCAGGACTAAATTAAAAATGAAAGAAAAGTTGGAGGTATTGTACTATAATATTTTGAGCCCCAAAATGTGCAATTATTGAAACTATATTTTCCTATAAATAGAAGCTCATTCTTCCTTCATTTCTCACCAATTCACTAAAGCTATAGAGCAATTATTATAGAGAGAAATTATAGAGAGAAAGAAGAAGAGAAGTCTGCTACCTCACTATTCCAGTATCCAGTCTTCTTTTGAAGTAAGGGGTATTATTTCTTTCATATTCATGAAGAGAGCTATTGTTATTCCATTCCTTATTATTATGTTAGAATAACCTGTCTATGCGAAGTACCACATACATGGTGAAATTCTTCTGTTATTCCATTCTTTATTATTCTGTTGGAATAACCTATCTTTGTGGTCTATCGCATGCATGGTGAATTCTGTTGTTATTCCATTCTTTATTATTCTGTTGGAATATCCTGTCTGTGTAGTTTACGCATGACCTGGTTCCATTCTTTATTATTCTGTTGGAATATCCTGTCTGTGCGGTTTACGCCTGACTTGGTTCTATTATTTATTATTCTGTTGGAATAACCTGTCTGTGCGGTCTATCGCATGCATGGTGATTTCTGTTGTTATTTCATTCTTTATTATTCTGTTGGAATATCCTGTCGGTGCATATTACGCCTGACCTGGTTCCATTATTTATTATTTTATTGGAATAACCTGTCTATGTGGATTACCACATGCATGGTGAATGATCCTTCATATTCATTACTTATTAAATTGTGATAATGATCTGTTTACGTGGATTACCGCCTAGCGGTTAAAATCCATTTGTAGCTTTCGTAAGTTTTCAGACATTCAAAAATTCTGGAAAAATTTGGGAGGATATTATGATAAGCTTTCTAACATCTTCAACTGGAATCACTGAAAGAGCAGTTGTAGATTTTTGTATGGTTTATTTTTAACAAAGCATGAAAAAGTGAAAAAAAAAGAGAAAAAACTACTGCCCACAATTTTGTAAGGGCTGTTTTGGCCACTTAATTTGTGAGAAAAATTCCAGCCTTTTGGGACATAGAAATATATGGTATAAAGTACCTCCTGTCCAAAAATGAGCTCATTTCGATTTAAAATGAGCAAGTTATGACTATTTTAATATTTAGGTTTTTTCGACGAAAAATGCTATAATCGGAGTTCTGTAACTCCGATGACCATGAAATTTAAACTGTAAGCTCATGTTAACATGTGTAAGATCCTGCCAAGATTTGAGAATTTCTGGAGTTAAACATGAGGTAGCTAATTTCTTAAGGAATTAATTAGAAATTGATTTTTGAAAAATACTTAAGGGAGTTGAAAAATTATAAAAAAATACTTGTTGTGTATGAAATATATGTATATATGTTTGGACAAAGGATAGAAAAATAATAAGTTGATTTGGTAATTTTTCATGAAAATGGCTTAGTTACAAACATATGAGTTAAATATGTTATGTGAAGTTGAAGAATTGGTAAATAGGATTTTAGGGCTTGAAAATCATATATATGGTATATGCAGATTTTTTATGAGTGATTTGATCATTGGTGATGAAATCTTATGAGTATGACATTTTTGAATGATTAAATGCATTATTTGGTAAAGTGTAAACAATTAAATTAAATTATTTATAAGTTTAAGAAGTGATTAAAATATTATTATAATATTAACAATATTAGATTATAAGTTACTTAAGTGATGGATAATATTTGAATAAATTTAAAGTCTTTAATATTTATCCTTGTTTTCGTTTGATTAATGCTTATATTATTGTCATCATCTTCATGCTTATATTGTGATGAAAGTGATCTTGGCTTACGTGCAGAGATGGACTTGGTATGATTATGACCATGGATTATTCGGTATAATCATGACCGTAATGTAACGAATGATGTGGTAAAAGTCCTCATTGGCCTGTAGTTCATTGGTGGACAGTTGTTGGTATGATTATGACCATGGATTATTCGGTATAATCATGACCATTGATGATTACATGAATATCCTTGGCCGTGGTGTATGGATGATTCGATTTTATTTATTAAGTTGAGTCTCAGCGATAAAGTTGATGAAAAACTTTTTAAATCATAGAAGATGGTAGATTTTATTCTATACTTAACTCTTCTAATGGATTACTTATTCCGCTGCAGTTGTTGATCTAAATCTTGTTGTCTATTGTATTCTATCAGTTGTTATACTGTTGAAGGCTAATGATAATTTAAATTACATTATCTTAGTCATAATATTTCTTACTGGGCTAGTTGAGCTCACCCTTTCTTTCATTGTTCTCTTCAGGAAATGAGAATATAGCTGGGATGAGTCGGAGAATGGAGTGATGGTCCAGGATAAATGGCTTTAGTAGTCCTCACTATTCTACAGAATAATGTGATAATAATTGTAATGAGGACACCATTTAGTGTGGATATTGTCTAGATGACAATATTCTTGTTTAAACTGTCAGCTATGTTTTGTCATATTTTACACGACTGTTGTATAATTAAGTTGTATTTGAATTTATGTACCATGTATCTGGCGACTCAAGATGGGTGATATATACCTGTTTTGGGGGCGTCATAATTAACATAAATCTTTTGTCGATCTTGTGAGGTTTTTATACGTTGCCGGATTATTTGAATCTTTTCCGTTGTCATGCGTACCAATTCCGGACCCAACAATGTTCCTTCACCCACATCATCCCAGCATACTGGAGAAAGACACTTGCGTCCATACAATGCCTCGAATGGAGCTATGCCAATACTTGTTTGATAACTGTTGTTGTAGGAGAATTCCACTAATGGCAAGAACTTGTCTCAACTTCCTTTGAAGGCTGGGACACAGAGTCTTAATAGATCTTCAAGAGTTTGAATAGTCCTCTCTGACTGTCCATCCGTCTGAGGATGATATGCAGAACTGAATCGTAAATCCGTGCCCAAAGCTTTCTGCAAATTGACCCAAAATCGTGAAGTGAATCTTGGGTCTCGATAAGAAACTATGGATACTGGCATACCATGTAGTCTTATAATCTCATTTATGTATATACGAGCAAGACTTTTAAGTGAATAAGTTTCTCATATAGGTAAGAAATGGGTAAACTTGGTTAATCTATCAACAATGACCCAAATTGCATTTATGTCTTGAGAAACCTTGGGAAGACCAGTAACGAAATCAATGTTAATGTGCTCCCACTTCCATTCTAAAATTTCAAGTGATTGCAGTGGACCTTTTGGTACTTGATGCTCTGCCTTGACAGGTTGACAAATTAAATAACTTGAGATAAACTCCATAATTTCTCACTTCATATTGCTCCACCAAAATGTATGTCAAAGATCACGATATATTTTGATACTCCCAGGATGTTCGATTGCAAACGGAGTGTTGTGCGCCTCCATCATGATTTTATACTTCAAATAAGAGTCGTTAGAAACACAAAGTCTGGAGTTGACTCGAAGTATTCTTTCTTCATCGATTCTTGCTTCTGGAATAGCACCTTCTTGTACTTTCTTCTTTATACGCATCAGCTCTGGGTCTATAGCTTTAACAGCTTTAACTTTATCGATTAAAGTTGGTTCTACTCGTATATTTGACATCATCACGTGGGTCACTGAAGTCTTTAACTCTATCTCCTTTCTTTGTAAGTCATACAAAATGGGCCTTTGCGTTGACAATAACGCACTCGTACCCGCATACGATCTTCTAATCAACGTGTCAGCTATCACGTTCGCTTTTTCAGGATGGTATTGAATGGTATGATCATAATCTTTCAATAGCTCGAGCCAACGTCATTGCTGCATGTTGAGTTCCTTTTGAGTGAAGAAATATTTGAGGCTTTTATGATCTGTATAGATCTCCACTTTCTCCCCATACAGGTAATGTCTCCAGATCTTTAGCTCAAAAACGACTGTTGCCAACTCTAGATCATGGGTAGGATAATTCCTTTCATATTCTTTGAGTTGTCGTGAGGCATAGGCTATGACTTTCACATGTTGCATGAGAACACATCCTAAACCTTTTCTAGAAGCATCGATGTAGATGACAAATGTAAAATTCCAAATTTTATGAATAAAGATGTAAATTTTTCAAAATATTTTTTTTTAATATTATGGTGTGAATTTGAGATAATGTTATAGTTGTGGGTAGTATTTATAAATTTTGCAAAGTATGCAAGTTGTTATATAATATTCGATTGGTCGGGGAATATTCATTTTAACAGAGAATATTCGTACGACGACACAATCATTGGTGGACCCAACAACGAAATTATTGTTGGATTGAGAAAACGACAAAAATATTTTTATGAAAATAACGGCGGAAATATTACCGTTAATACTGTTGAACTACTCGGTAGTAAAAGTACAGTAATACGCGTGGTTGCATAGTAACACACTGTATTGATTATTGATGCTTACGTGAGAAGTCACTCAGTTTTGTTCAAATTATTGCTTCAGTAATTGTTGCATAGTATTTCACGTTATTTGATTCAATTATTGTCAATATTTTATATATTATTAAATCAATAATTAAGATAATAAAGTTGTTCATATTATTATTTGCAATATTAGCGATGTCTAGAAGTTCTGCCAATGAGAGGTTTGGTCACCTAATTGCGCGCCAATAGGGAGAAATCCTTATTGAAAAGCCAACGACCCAGTCGATTAATAGTGTGAATTATAATATTGATGATGAAGTTTGTTTTATTAGTATTATTAATGTAATAAAACAGAAAAACTTTTTATATAAAACAGAATACTTTTATAAAGTTATTTGTTTTATTAGGCAATAATTAGAATATATTATATTTTATTATGCATAGTGTTTTGCATAGGAAAATCTTTTTCTATAAAACAAAATACTTTTATAAAGTTTTTTGTTTTATTAGACAATAATTAGAATATATTATATTTTATTATGCATAGTGTTTGCATCGTGCCTGCATAGTAAAATCTTTTTATATAAAACAGAATACTTTTATAAAGTTATTCGTTTTATTATATTATAAATAGAATATATTATATTTTATTTAAAATTTTTTTTATTAGAATATTTTATTAAATCAATCTGGACCGTCCGTTTAAAAGTAAATCATTCTTGACCGTTCAAGAATTAGTTACTATTCAGTCCATTCTTCTATAAATTGAAGCTCATTCCTTCATTATTTCTTACGAATTCACTGAAATTCTAGAGAGAGAAACTATAGAGAGAAAGAAGAAAAGTGTTTTGCTACTTCACCACTTCTATATCCAGTTTCTTCTAAGGTAAGGGGTATTATTTCTTTTGTATCCATGAAGAGAACTTCTATTATTCCATTCTTTATTATTCTGTTGGAATAACCTATATACGCGGGCTACCCTATACTTGGTGAAATTCTTCTATTATTCCATTATTTATCATTATGTTGGAATATCCTGTTTATCCGAGGTACCGCATACATGGTGAAATTCTTCTGTTATTCCATTCTTTATTATTCTGTTGGAACATCCTGTCGATGCGAATTTCGCCTGACCTGGTTCCGTTATTTATTATTCTGTTGGAACATCCTGTCGGTGCGAATTTTGCCTGACCTGGTTCCGTTATTTATTATTCTGTTGGAATATCCTGTCTGTGCGTTTACGCATAACCTGGTTCCGTTGTTTATTATTCTGTTGGAATAACTTGTCTGTGCGATCTATCACATGCCTGGTGATTTCTTTTGTTATTCTATTCGTTATTATACTCAGTTGGTTAAAGTTTTGACTTCTATACTCCATGAAATTAGTAGAATATCCTTGATATTTGCGCTTCATCCTGTATCTTTTCATAAAAACATTCTTCTGAGCATTCTTGAATTTTACTCTACAAAGAAGTATCATGTTGACAATTTGGACGTTATTAGTTCCTGGATAAATTAATTCTTGAACTTGTTTTATTGAATTATTATGTCATTGTCATCATCCTCATGTTTATATTATGTTGAAAGTCATCCGTAGCCTGTAGTGCATAGATGGACTTGGTATGATTATGACCATGAATTATTCGGTATAATCATGACCGTAATATTACAAATGATGTGGAAAAAGTTCTCATTGGTCCGTAGTGCATTGATGGACAGTTTTTGGTATGATTATGGCTATGGATTCTCTTCGGCCAAGGGTGCAAAGATGAATTGTTTTATGGCATGATCAGGGCCATTGATGAAAACATGATTATCTTTAGCCCGTAGTGCATGGATAATTCGTGGTCGTGATACAAAAGAATATCCTTGGCCTGTAGTGTAGGGATGATTTGATGATGTGGATTATTTATTAAGCTGAGTTTCAGCGATAAAAGTGATAAAAAAACCTTTTAAATCATAGAAGATAGCAGATTTTATTATCTACTTGACCCTTCTAATGGATTGCTTGTTCCGCTGTCGTTAAACTTGATATTTGTTATATTGTATCAGTTTAACACTGTTGAAGGCTAACGATAATTTATTCTGCATTATCTTAGTCATAATATTTCTTACTGGGCTAGTTGAGCTCACCCTTTTTGCTTTCATTGTTCTCTTCAGGAAATGATAACGTAGTAGGGTCTAGTCGGGGAACGGAGTGATGGTCCATATGATATCATTAGTAGTCCTCACTATTCTATAAAATAGTGTGATAATAAATGTAATAAGATTGAATTTGAGTGTGGATATTGTCTAGATGATAATATTCGTGTTAAAACTCTCGGATTATGTTTTGTCGTATTTTGAGTTTTAATACTGTCTAGAAGACAATATTTGTATTAAAACTCACAGCTCATGTTGTATAATTAAGTTTGTATTTGAATTATGTACCATGTATTTGGCGACTCAGAATAGGTGATGAATACCTATTTTGGGAGCGTCACAACAAATCCCTCCGAACCAGATGGTATTGTGAGAACAGGTGCTGAAATGAGTCTCCTCTTGAGTTCTTGGAAACTGTTCTTACATTCCTTGCTCCAACCAAATTTTGTATCTTTTCGAGTCAGCTGAGTTAATGGAGTAGCGATTCGAGAAAATCCTTTCACGAATCTCTGATAATAACCAGCTAAGCCCAGAAAGCTACGTACTTTGGTTAGTGACTAAGGTTGCTCCCAGCTTTGTATTGCTTCAATCTTCACCGGGTCAACAGATATTCTATGATTTGATATCACGTGTCCAAGGAATGCTACTTCCTCAAGTATTTCTTCAACTTGGCATATAACTTATTTTCACAAAACTTTTAGAGTGTCAGCCTCAAGTGTTGCTCATGATCTTCACAGTTTTTAGAGTATATGAGGATGTCATCAATAAAGATAACCACAAAATGATCAAAATATTCTTTGAATACTCGGTTCAATATATCCATGAAGGCAGCAGGAGCATTAGTCAATCCAAAAGATATGACTAGGAATTCATAATGCCCGTACCGAGTTCTGAAAGCAGGCTTTGGAATATCATCCATTTTAATCTTTAACTGATGATATCCGGAACAAAGATCGATTTTTGAAAAGAATTTGGCACCTTACAACTGGTCAAACAGGTCATCAATGCGAGGCAGCGGGTACCTATTTTTGATGGTGACATGATTCAACTCTTGATAATCAATGCAAAGTCGCATATTCCCATCTTTTTTCTTTACGAATAGAACATGAGCACCCCAAGGAGATGTACTAGGTCAAATGATACTGATGTCTAATATTTCCTACAGTAGGGGTTTTTAATTCTTGAAGTTCAATAGGAGCCATTCGATATGGGGTTTTGGAAATGGGTTTTGTACCGGGTTTAATACAAAATTTGTTTCACGCTCTGGGGGTAGGCCAAGAAGTTCTTCAGGGAATACGTGATGCCCCCAAAATAGGTATACATCACTCATTCTGTGTTGCCAAATACATGGTACAAAAGACAAATACAAACTTAATTATATAATTATCGTATAGCATAAGCTGTGAGTTTTAATACAAATATTGTCTCCTAGACAATATCCAAACTCAAAATAAGTCCTCTTTACAATTATTATCACACTATTTCATAGAATAGTGAGGACTACTAAAACAACCATCTACACCGTCACTCCATTTCCCAACTAGTCCTAGCTATATTCTCATTTTCTGAAGAGAAAAGTGAAAGAAAAGGGTGAACTTAACTAGCCTAGTAAAAAATATTATGACTAAGATAATGCAGAATAAATTATCGTTAGCCTTCAACAGTGCTAAACTGATAGAATACAACAGACTACAAGTTTAACTGCAGCGGAACAAACAATCCATTAGAAGAATCAAGTAGAACATAATATCTACTATCTTCTATGATTTAAAAGTTTTTCATCAATTTTATCGTTGAGACTCAGCTTAATAAATAATCCACATCATCGAATTATCCATGCACTACGGGCCAAGGATATTTGTTAGTATCACCAGTGGTCATGATCATGCCAATCAATAATTCATTTTTGCACCCTTGGCCGAAGAGGACCAATGGTCATGATTATACCAAACAACTATCCATCAATGCACTACGGGCTAATGAGGACTTTTACCACATCATTTGTAACATTACAGGTCATGATTACACCGAATAATCACTGGTCATAATCATACCAATCAACAGTCCATCTATGCACTACGGGACAAAGATAACTTTCATCACAATATAAGCATGAGGATGATGACAATAATATAAGAATTCAATCAAACGAAATCAAGGATAAATATTAAAGACTTTAAATTTATTCAGAGTTTAAAAATGTCCAAATTGTCAACATGATACTGTTTTGTGGAGTAAAATTCAAGAATAATATTCACGTATCAAAAATAATTTGGACAAAAAAGAAATCAATTTTTGTCATGAATAGTTCCCCGGGTGAATAGTACCCCATGAATAGTACTTCGTGAATAGTACTCCAATAATAGTGTCTTACGTATAAATAGTACAGTAAGTATGAATAGTACCGTACATATAAATAGTGCCGTACATATGAATAGTACCCATGAAAAGTACTATGGCATGAAAAGATCAAAATATAACAAGATTGTTCAAAAAAATATCCTTTTGAAACGATACTAGATGAAACGCAAATTTCAAGGATATTCTACTAATTTCAAGGAGTATAGAAGCAATACTTTAACAAAATGAGTGTAAAATTCGGAATCTGAAATGAAATAATATTACTTACATACTACAGAGTATGGAAGAAAATATTATTTCTTATGAATATTGAACAAAAATAATATCCCTTACGATTGTTGAATGAAAATAATATTCCTACGAATATTGAACGAAGATAATATTCCTTACGAATATTGAACAAAAATAATATTCCTTATAAATATTGAACGAAAATAAAATTTCTTACGAATACGAAAAATAATATCGTAAGCGAATATGAAATAAATAATACCCCCTAACTCAAAAAGAGAGCAATTTCGACTGGTATAGCGGAGATATTCTTGAAGAAAACTTTCACTATTTTTTACACTCAAAGCTTCCTTAAACTCTAAAGAAATACGTTCGATATTATAAAAGAAGAATTCTTTGATTCTGATGTGATTTTCTTTTCTAAATTGAGCATCCTATTTATAGGAGAATGGAAGGATACTATTTGAATAAAAATCACGGGTGAACATGACGATTCTTTCACGGGCGCCGAATTCTGATTTCAAATGAATTTACTATGCAGCACTATGCTGCATAGTAAAACACTATGCAAATAAAATAAAATATATTCTATTTTTGATAAAAAACAAGACTTAATATATATATATATATATGTTAACTCCCTCCATCCCACGTCACATCCTCCCCCCTTATATATATATAACCAAATTGAGATAACTTTCTGCTACGATTTTTAAAAATGGGTAAGTGGGGGTCCTTGTAATAAGCCAAATTTATAATAAATACTTCATAACAATCCCCTCTATTTATCTTAATTCACTTGGCTTTACTAAACACATTTTAAACAACATTTATCATTAATATTATAACTCACAATATTAACAACCAGATCATTCCCAGGAAAGAGTGGGCTTTCTGATAAGGACTTCTCCTTATTGGCGCGCAATTAGGTGACCAAACCCTTTCCTCGACAGAACTTTATAGACATTGTCAATAATGCAAATAATAATATAAATAACTTTGTCATCTCAATTATTGATTTAATAATATAAAATATTATGACAATAATTGAATTAGTAACGTGAGATACTATGCAACAATTAATGTGGCAATAATTGAGTATAACTGAATGACTTCTCATGTAAGCATCAATAATCAAAGATACTGTACAATATCGTGTGCTACTATGCAACCATGCGTATTACTGTACTTTTATCATCGGGTATTTCAATATTTAACGGTAAAACTTTTGCCGTTATTTTTATAAAAAGTTACTTTTGTCGTTTTCTAAAGTCCGACAGTAATTCCGTTATGGGGTCCACCAATGATTGTGCAATCGTATGAATATTCCCTGATAAAACGAATATTCTAAGACCAATCAAATATTTTATGACAACTTACTTACTTTGCAAAATTTGTAAATATAACCCATAACTATAACATTATATCAAATCCACACCTTATTACTCAAAAAAATATTTTGAGAAAATTAAATCTTTATTCATAAAAGTTGGGGTCTTAAAACCTTCCCTTCTTATGAAATTTCATCCTCGAAATTGGTGTATGTACCTAGTATGTTGAACATGTGAGGATACCTTGTTTTCATTTCAAATTCTAACTCTTGAGGTATAACCTTTGAGCGTAGAATATGTTTCTTCTTATCTAAGATTTTAACAGGTATATCATCATATGTTAAATCTTCCGCTATCTCGTCTAGTTCTAATTCAATAATGTGGTTCGGGTCGTCCACATATTTATGTAACATTGATACGTGAAAAATGTTATGAACACGCGACATAGTTAGCGGTAAGGCGAGTCTATAGGCCACAGTTCCTACTCGATCGAGGATTTCAAATAGAGCAATTAAATTGAGGGTTGATATTTCTTCTCTTCGTTGATTCTTGCTTCTAGAATAGCGTCTTCTTGCACCTTCTTCTTCATATTCATCAGCTCCGGGTCTGTAGCTTGTGCATCTTTAAATTTATCGATTTAAAGTCAATTATACTCGTATATTTGTTATCATCATGTGGGTCCCTAGAGTCTTGAACTCTATCCCCATTTTTGTAAATCATATAAAATGGGTCTTTGTGTTAACAATGTCGTAATCGTAACTTTATACGATCTTCTACTCACCACGTCAGCTACCACGTTCTCTTTTCCAGGATGGTATTGAATAGTATGATCGTAATCTTTCAATAGCTCGAGCCAACGTGTTTGGCGTATGTTACATTCATTTTGGGTGAATAAATATTTGAGGGTTTTGTACAGGGTTCATGGTCGATACAAAATTAAATTTTACGCTCTAGGGGTAGGCTAGGAAGTTCTTCGGAAAATACATCAGAAAATTTATTAACAATAGAAATATCATTCAAAACTGTGACTCTCATCCAAGACTTGGATAGAACCTCACATTGATACCAATCAACTTGCCACCACTATTCACGGCATCCCCTACAGAAAGTCTAACTTCGGTGCATCCCACACAAAGAAGTCACCAGCGAAAGGCTCGAGGCTCTTTACTTATGGCTTGATATGACAGTGATTGACTTTAGTGGTTTGGTTGCTTGAATTAACATAACGGGTTGGTTAGGAATATGAAAGCTAACAACCTTACGAAAATAATCAATTTTGGCATGATGAGTAGTTAGTCAGTCTATGCCAAAAATCACATCAAAGGCAAGTATTTTTAAAGAGATAAGATCGACATGCAACGTGAAAGTGTCGATTTGAATCAAACAAGATTTATAAACAGTGGAGGTAACGAAGGTTTCTCATAATGGAGTTTTAACAGACAAGTCAAAGTCTAATTTCTCTGGAGTTAAATTTAAACGTTGAGCACAAATAGGTGAAATAAACGAATGGGTAGAACCGGTATCGAATAAGGTACAGAATTCACAAGAGTTTATGATTAACTTACCCGTGATAACTTCGTTCGGGTTCCTCGACAAACGCTCTCACTTAACTACCGGTTTTGACTTGTCTGGGATAATCTTTGGTGTCATCATCCCAGCTGGACTTGACTTTCTAAACGACAAAATTGGGCTAGGTGACCTTCTCTCCTGCAATTAAAACACGTTTTGGGTTGCTGCGTACAGTTTGGACGGATGTGTCCCTCCTCTCCACATTTGTAGCATACGACCGGTGGTCGTTCTCCTTCCTTTGAAATGGGTGTTCGTGCTGCTGCCGATGTCTTTCTGTCATTGTTGAATCTTCTCTTCTTAAAGTTGTTCTTAATTAGTTCACCTTTCCTATTATCTTGGCCATGATTACCACCGAAGTGGTTACCTTTCTTGGCATGATAATTCCCTCCACGATGGTTATCATTATTTCGATGGTCATTGCCACCGATATGATTATTATCGTATTATTGGTCAATACCTTTTGGTTGAGCTGACTCATTATCGCGCTCCACTAACTGAGCCCTATTCACAACATCTGAATATAAACAAAGTTTCTAAAAAATGAGGTATTGACGTATTTCAGGTTTCAAACCTCGCAGAAATATTCATGTCATACGCTCCTCATTATCTACCAAATAGGATACAAACCGGAACAACTCGGCAAACTTAGCCTCGTACTGCGATACAGTCATATGTTTTTTGCTCCAGCTTGATGAATTCTACCTTCTTCATGTGACGAATACTTTCAGGAAAGTACTTGTCGTTGAATAATTCTTGGAACTTCTCCAAGGATATCTTTAGTGCGGCATGTTGAGTATGTTTTATAGATTCCCACCAGTAATCTGTCTCTTCATGCAACATAAAGGTGGTGAAGGGAGCATTTTGCTCTTCTGAGCATCCCAAGACATCAAATATCTTGGTGATCTACTTAATCCATGCCTCTTCCTTAAGTGGCTCTGGATTTCACAAAAACTCCGGTGGTCCCAGCTCCTTGAATTGTTTAGCAGTGACCAGCCGTGAGTTGCCATTGACTCCACCTGTATTATGAACAGGAGTCTCTCTCATTTGGTGTTTCATGAATTCTAAAAAACTACTAAACATACCATCGTTCGTCGTTTGGTCGGCGTTGTTGTTTACATAAGGATTATTGCCTTCCTGATGCACATTATCCTGGTTATTGATCGTTGGTGACTCAACGGTTTCATGTGCTCCATTGCTTATCTCAATATGAACAAATAATCCATTAGAAGAATCAAGTAGAGCATAATATCCACTATCTTCTATGATTTAAAAGTTTTTCATCAATTTTATCGCTGAGACTCATCTTAATAAATAATCCACATCATTGAATTATACATGCACTACGGGCCAAGGATATTCGTTAGTATCACTAGTGATCATGATCATGCCAATCAATAATTCATTTTTGCACCCTTGGCAGAAGAGAACCCATAGTCATGATTATACCAAATAACTGTCCATCAATGCACTACGGGCCAATGAGGACTTTTACCACATCATTTGTAACATTATAGGTCATGATTACACTGAATAATCCTTGGTCATAATCATACCAATCAACAGTCCATCTATGCACCACGGGCCAAAGATGACTTTCATCACAGTATAAGCATGGGAGATGATGACAATGATATAAGAATTCAATCAAACGAAATAAAGGATAGATATAAAAGACTTTAAATTTATTCAGAGTTTAAAAATGTCCATATTGTCAACATGATATTGCTTTGTGGGGTAAAATTCAAGAATAATATTCACGTATTAAAAATAATTTGGACAGAAAAGAAATCAATTTTGTCATGAATAGTTTCCCGGGTGAATAGTACCTGAGTGAATAATACTTCATGAATAGTACCCCGTGAATTATACAACGTGAATAGTGTTGTACGTATAAATAGTACCATACGTATAAATAGTGTCGTACGTATAAATAGTACCCATGAATATTACTCCGGTATGAAAAGATCAAAATATAATAAAAATATTCAGAAAAATATCTTTGTGAAACGATACTAGATGAAGCACAAATTTTAAGGATATTCTACTAATTTTAAGGAGTATAGAAACAATACTTTAACAAAATGAGTGTAGAATTCAGAATCTAAAATGAAATAATATTACTTACATACTACAGAGTATGGAAGAAAATATTATTTCTTAAGAATATTGAACAAAAATAATATCCCTTACGACTGTTGAACGAAAATAATGTTCCTACGAATATTGAACAAAAATAATATTCCTTACGGATATTGAACGAAAATAATATTCCTTACGAATATTGAACGAAAATAAAATTCCTTACGAATACGAAAAATAATATCGTAAGCGAATATGAAATAAATAATACCCCTTACCTCAAAAATAGAGCAATTCTGACTGGTATAGCGGAGATATTCTTGAAGAAAACTTTCACTATTTTCTACACTCAAAGCTTCCTTAAACTCTAAAGAAATACACTTAATATTATATAAAAAAAAGAATTCTCTGATTCTGGTGTGATTTTATTTTCTAAACTGAGCATCCTATTTATAGGAGAATGAAAGGATACTATTTGAATAAAAATCACAGGTGAATAAGACGATTCTTTCATGGACGCCAAATTCTGATTTCACATGAATTTACAATGCAGCACTATGTTACATAGTAAAATATTATACAAATAAAATATAATATATTCTATTTTACATAAAAAACAAAAATTATATATATATATATATATATATATATATATATATATATATATATATATATAACCAAAGTGAGATAACTTTCTCCGAAGATTTTTAAAAATGGATAAGTGGGGGTCTAGCTAAATTTATAACAAATACTTCAGAACAATCTGTTAGTTCCTGGAGGCACAATAGTTATCTAGAAGGGGTGTTGAATTGATATTTAAAATTCTTTTCGTTTTACTCTGTTAGTTTTGATAATGATTTAAACACAGCAGAATTAAGATTTGTTTAATCTCCCTTTTCAGATATGGTGAGTTAATAAGAGTGGGGGAATTATAACAGTTATAACAGTTGTAGCAAAAATATAATAGACACAACAGTTTTAAGTGGTTCAGAGCACTTAAAGCTCTTAGCCCACTCTTCTACTCCTCGAGTCGGAAATCCACTAAAGATTTCTTTTACACTTTCCGAATCTCACATATTCCTTCTAGACCAGCAGTCTAGGAACTTCTTAGTTCACACTTGAACTCTTCAAGTCCAGCGGACTTGGTTCTTCACAGTTCACTTTAGAACTCTTCAAGTCCTTCTGACTTGGAACTTCATACTTTACTTGTTTGGCTGTTGTTGAGTTCTTGATTGGTGCTACTTAGTTGCCATTAAGCTTTTGTTCGAAAGAACTGAGTAGCTGAGCAAGCTTTCTCTTTTTATTAGATTGTAGAGTTGAGCATTGAGTGTTCTTCCTCTCTCTTTTGTTTAATGCTTGCTTAGTTGAATCATCTGCTGATGTCTTCCATATATGTGATCCTTGAAATCTGTCAGTTGAATCCATCCGTTGGAGCATTTAATGTGTTTGTCACCTAACACCTAAAAAGGTGTTTTCCTCTATCCCATGGTCATTTTCTTAGCTTCTTCAATATGTTTCTTTGTTGCATACTAAGGATATTTTTTATGCCATTGGGACTGGTGATTACTTCAACGTTTGTAATCCATTCCACATTTGTTAAGATTTTATCTTTAAACAAATGGTCAAGGCCCACAGCTTATGACACAACCAGATTATACTCTACGATTCTGATCGTGGTGTCTTTCCACCTTGGTGCTTAATGCAAGCAAATGAGAACACTACGATTTCTCTTAAGGACTGACACACTACGATCTTCACTTTTTTGTCTTGCAGACTCTATATTTTCGAGAGCACACTACGATCTCTGAGTTGGCTTCAGCAAACGTCTGGACCACTTTATGATCTCTGGAGAGGCCCTTCAAGGTAGTCATATTACGATCCTTGATGCTCTATGATTTTGCCTTGGCTTCTGCAAACTCTTAATCAGCTCAATAGACTATAGTTCTATTTGAAGCCTATATATTATATATCAAGATATAGATCAACCTAACATCTTTGATCTCTTTATCTATACATTCATTTACAAAATGATAAACATTAAAAGCTTAGATCAACCTAACAATTTTGATCTATCACTAAGTTCTTGTGCATATATTCCTTAAAGGACTTCACAGTATAATCATGAGTATTTACTTTAAACATCAAATCAAAATATGCACTCTTCCAACAATCTCCCCCTATTTGATGTTGACATAACCAAGGAGATTTGTTGTCATGATTATCAAATTCTATATGCAGTTGCAGCAAAGTAAATATGACTTAATATTTCAGTGATCATCTGAAATTTCTAGAGAATAAGTATGAATTTATTGATGTTTGAGGATGATATTACATTTAGACTTAATTACATCAATAAGGATTAAGTTTCAACTTATCTCTATTTCTTTTGCCTTTTGCTTCTCAGAGGATTTGCATATTCCTCAACTCTTCTTCTCCTACTAGCTTCGTCTCTCCGTGCTATTTCTTCCAGCTTGCTTTGACTTATTCTTTCATTATGATCGTGCCTATTCATGAATGTAGGATATCCAATTAGCATTCTTAGGCCTGTGGTGGTCACCTCGTGTGAGCTAGGAGAAGGCCCTTGACTCCTTAATGGTTGAGCCATGATAATTGGCTGCTGATCAGATCGTTGAGTGTGATGGCCAGATCGCGGAGTCTGATGGTGAGGCTACCTTGTAGGACTCCTTGATGATTGAGCTAAGAAAGTGCCTCTACCTCTGCCCTTGCCTTGATCTCCTTTCCGTTTATTCTCCCCCTTTATGTCAGCATCAAGGGCTCGAATGACTTCCAATAAGAGAGTCATGCCTTGAACAAACTCGTTGAGCTGACTTTAGGATTGAGCAATGTCTTCATGGTTCTCTTTAATGAGAGCATCAGAGCGAGATTCCTTTCGTTGGAGGATGTCCAGGACATGTCAGTCTGATTCATTTGGCCCATGGAGAATTCTTGAAATTCTTTCACTGCGGTTCGTAAATTTGTGAGACTTTCCATCATAAGATTGTTATGGGACTGCTGAGTAGTCTATAGGATCAAAACATCATCCCTGTGTCTTTTAGCAGCTTGAAAATGAATTTGATCCCATTCATTTATGCTCTGAATCATCTCCTTTATGATCTCCCGAAGCTTCTTTGTTAGCTCATAACTTAGGGTACTTGGCAGGGAGTTGGCAGCATCAATGAGATGAGTCAGCCTCAGTTGAACAAGGTCTGAGTGAACTTCAAGTTCTTCCTATATGTCCTTAGTCACTTTTTGGGATGCTTCAGACAGTTCTGCTTTGGTGGGAAGATTTGATATGAGTTCAAGGAGTTGCGAATTATTTGGAGGAGGGGCTCTTTTGAATTGATCTTGCAGGGTGTAAAGAGAAAGATCAAGGTTGAAACATTCATTGGAGGATGAGGATGGAATATCTGGTGGAGGGGCTTATGTTTTGGCTTCTTGAGTAAGTGGCTCTACGAGTTGGGCGTGTGACTCTATGATTGGACTTGAGTCAGTAATCGTAGAGATGAGAGGAGATGGGATTAAAATGAAGTTGGGTATATTTGGTTCATCAGCTTCAGAATTTTGAGATTCTGTAACTGGGAATTGATTTAGTGGATTTAGGATCACTTCTAACCAGCTTGGGAATTCATAGAATTGACTGAAAAATGATGGTGGATAGTGATTAACCCTGAAAAAGATAGGGATAGATAGTACCTCATACTCATTCTTTGAAGAAGGGTCATTTGTGATTAGCTATTTGGCAAAGTTGAAGTTGCCTGGAAATCCATGAGCTAGCACTGTGATTGCAGGATATGCTTTGAAGCTCTAGAACATGTGATTCCAGCAGTTGAGAATTTGAGCTCTGTGGAAAGGCATCATGGGTAGATAGGAGAACAACTGATTGTAGTTAGCTCTCTATTACCCATCACAGCCCACAACTATGATTTCTATTTTATCATCTTGTTCTTTACTGACTTCTTTGGTGGTGTCCACTACATCAATTACCTCCATAGTATCACTTCTTTTCAATCCTGCAGTTTCTGAAGCCAAAATTTTGTGAGGAACATAGGGAGATTTCTGATGATCTTTTGGTAGTTCCTCCTTCGGAGCAGCTTCTTCTAGTCATGAGGACTTCATGATGCCCCCCCCTCAGCTATATCATCCATCTGCATTTCAAATAGCCCCCCCTCAGCTAAAGCATTCCCTAGAGTAGGAATTTCAGAAAGCTCCCCCTTAATTTGAGCTATGTTATTTTTACTTACTTCAAATAGCCTCTTTTCTGCAGCTATCCTTTAATCTTCCTCCTTTAAGACCTTTTCATTGACAAGAATGTATTTCTTGACAAGTTTTCTTCTTGACTTTTTAGGCTGAGCCACAGCCTCAACACTTCCTTTAGTTTTAGCTCTGAACTGTTGATCAGCCAGAGTATCTCTTACAGCAACCTCTTTGGGAGAGGCATCCAGTCTAGTCTCTACAATCGAGGAGACAAATGGCCTCTTGGACTTGTGACTATTTTTATTCTTCTTCAACAGTTGAGAGATGGTGGCTCTGTCTTCATCTGCCTCAGCCAGTTGTTCTTTCAATATTCTCGGAGTTTCAATGTCAAAAAGCTCTTGTGGTATATCAGTGGTTGATCCCTGGGGTTCTTCTGCCATTTGAGCCTTCAGCTTTCTTTTTCCTTTGCTTTTTTTGACTAAAGTAATTTGTTCCTCCTTATTGGTTTCTTCTTCATCTTCTTCAGTTCCCTTAACAACAGACATGTTCCTTGAGATCCCTAACTCCTTTGCATCACCAGTTCTACCACTGGACTCAGACATCATTCGTACATTTTCTGCTGGATTCCTTTTCAAATTTTTAAATAGTTACTGGGTCATTCGTCTGTTCAGATTTATAGACTCTCCTTCATCATCCCCTATCTTATTTCCCAAGGCGGACTGTAGGATAATACTTATGAATCGTCCGTATAGCATCTTTCCAGAGCTCTTTGACTTCTTTGAGCTAAGAATCCACTTCCCAATGTATTCAAGTAGTAGGGCTACATAGTTAAGCTGTATCCCACAACTGATGGCTGTCATGATCTTGAGTTGTACTTCATTTATAGAGTCATGGCTAGAGCTCTTGTAGCATATGCATTTTCCAACAATGTCTGCCAGAAATTCGTACCTTTGAGGGAACTCTTTCTTCTTGTACCCTTTGACAGTGGGGAACTTTTTGTGGTGCATTCTCTTAAGTCCTTCATGGAAATTGATGTTATCTATGAATGGAAACCCCTTCGATTTGAAGCCTAGGGCTAGATTGATATCCTCAGCCTTGAGCTTGATTTCCACGTCCTTAACCCTCGTGGTGATGACGTCGTTCTTGAACACACCATTTTTGTTGAATTCTTTTATCAGCTTAGGGTAGATTCTCGTGCTCGTATCCAGAGCCTCTTCAAGACCAGCTTTCTTTATCAGAGACAGAGTTTTGAGAAACTTGGGATCAGTTGTCTTGAACTCATTGAAACAGAGTCTGTAACCAGAGATGACATTTAAGTTTGCCATTTATCTCTTTGTACTTAGGATGATTTTGAGATTTTGAAAGCTAGGGTTTCTGCTGTTGGAGAGAGAGAGAGATATGAGCTTTTTGAACTTCTGAGCTTTCAAAAAGTTTTTTAAACTATTCTTGTAACTTACCTCCTCACGATCTGATTGGAGAGACATGTGTTAAGTGCTGCTTGGCTCCACGATTTTAACTTGTGAGAAAGTACTAATTTGGTCCTTAGATCTTCCTGAGCTGATGTGTCCTTTGGAAGGACTACGATCGTTGAGGTAGTTCTTATAATCGTCGAGTCTGCACTATGATTGTCGAGTCTGCTTTACAATCATCGAGTCTGCTCTGCATTCGTTGAGTCTGTACTGCAATCATTGCGTTTACTTCCGAATCTGCTCTACAAACATTGTTCGCCCTGGTTCTTATGATTGAACTTTTAACTTAGCATTTCTTTTGAGTTAAGATAGCTTAGGAAGGGCCAACCTCTTAGAGTGAATTAAGGGTTAGGAGTGTCCCTGAGGCACTTGACAGAGAGATTGCTTTGATTTGTTGGAGCTTTGTCATTACATGATGCTTCTTTGTTCTGTTGATGAAGCTCTACGATTGTGATCTTTCATATCACTACAACTCTACGATAGTGGACTGTCTTTGGTCATGTCCACGATTTCGAACTTAGCCTTTATATCTGTATAAATAATCTAAGCTGAATAGAGATAGAAGTAATGGGTTGCCTCCCATCAAGCGCTAAGTTATAGTCAATTAGCTTGACTATCTCGAAATATCATGTCGAAGGAAGAATGGAGGTGACTTTATGCTTGTCCACCTCACCCCTAAATTTAATGACTTCAACTTTCTTCAATGGCTCTACCTTCAACTCTGAATTTTCACCCGTTACACACCTCAACAATCCATAATTCCCTAGTTTCTGTAACCTCATCATTTAGGTCCCGATCCACCAAGTCAACCTGGAAGCATTCTTCTTCATCTATTGGGAACTTTATTGCCTTGAAGACATTGAATGTGACCTCCTGATCATGTATACTCATAGTGAGTTCCCCTTTCTGCACATCTATCGAAGTCCTGCCTGTGGCCAAGAATGGTCTCCCCAGTATTATTGGTATGCTTTTGTCCTCCTCGTAGTCTAAAATGATGAAGTCAACCGAAAAGATAAACTTGTCCACCTTTACCAACACATCTTCAATAATTCCCAGTGGATACGTGATGGATCTGTCAGCTAGCTGTAATGACATGTTTGTCAGCCTTGGAGCCTACAATCCCAACTGATTGAACACTGACAAGGGCATCAAATTTATAATTTCCCCCAGATCACATAAACACTTACTAAAGCTCATCTTCCCGATTGTGCACAAAATTGTGAAGCTGCCCGAATCCTTCAGCTTTGGAGGTAATTTATGCTGAAGCACTGCACTGCATTCCTCTGTCAAGGCTACTGTCTCAAATTCATCTAGTATTCTCTCCTTGACAATATACCCTTCATAAACTTTGCATAGCTTGTAATTTGTTCCAATGCCTCGGTGAATGGTATATTGATATGCAGCTTTGAATACCTCCAAGACCTTACTGAATTGTTTATCTTCCCTTTGCTTATTTTATCTTTGCAGAGACGGTACTTGAGGTTGAATTGGTGGTACTGAACTCTTAATCTTTTCCTCTGAACCTGCTTTATCTTTCTCTCCCTGCTGCGACTCAAATTTTTCCAGATTTTCTTCCTCAGCATTCACCTGCTCTGCCTCGGCGGCCGCGCGACATCCCCTTGTAAATCAGGGGCGGTCGCGCGACTTGCAATACCTGCAGTATTCTTCCCAGATCTCAATATGATCGATTGACATTGTTCCTTCCCGTCTCTTCTAGGATTTGTCTCTGTGTTACTTGGCAATGAACCCTGGGGCCTGTTGTTAAGCATGCTCGCCATCTGCCCCATTTGAGTCTCCTAATTCTTGATAGCCACTGCTTGGCTTTTGATCATAACTTCCGTGTTTGCCGTGTACTTCAACATCATCTCATCCACTTCCGATTTCTTTTCCTACTGAGGTGCGGTTGGAGTGTGATGTTGTTGTTGAGAAAATCCCAGTGGAAACTGGTGGTTTTAGTGTAAAATGCGGCTGAGATGGCTGTGGCTGAAACTGTTGGTTCGGCTGAAACTGATTCTGCTGATTCCCTTGGTTATTTGACCAACTAAAGTTTGGTTGGTTTCTGTTGTTGGGGTGGTATGTGTTCTAAAACTGACCATGGTCTTTTCTGTAATTGCCCACAAACTGTACCGACTCCGAGCTGATAGCACATTGATCTGTTGAGTGTGACACCGCACAAATCTCACATACGAAGGCAACTGTTTTCACTTGCTCTCTGCTATTGTGTCTATCTTCTTTGCTATAGCTTCCATCTGTGCCGATAATTGTGTAATGGCATCTACCTCCAACACACCTACAACCTTGGGCTGTGGCATCTGAGATGTAGGATTCTGAAAATCATTAGTTGTCGTAGTCTTGATAAGTGTATAGGCCTCATCATAGCTCTTGGCCCATAATGCCCCTCCTGCAGCTTCATCTACAATCGGTCTCGACTGCCAACCCAATCCATTGTAAAAAGTGTTAATCACCATCCAGTCTGACATACCGTGATGAGGACACTTCTGTAGCATCTCATTGTATCTCTCACATGCCTCATATAAGGACTCTCCCTATTGTTGCTCAAACAGACATATAGTTGTCCTCATCTTTACAGTCTTAACCATTGGGAAGAACTTGGCTAAGAATTTCTGTGCTAAGTCCTCCCATGTAGTGATTGACCCTGACGACAAAGAATGTAGCCAACTTCTCGCCTTATCCCTCAATGAGAATGGGAACAACCTTAGTCTAATAGCATCCTACGTCACACCGTTATATCAGAATGTATCACAAATCTTGATGAAACTCAACAGGTGTTCATTCGGATCATCATCAGCAGCACCCCCAAACTGAACCAAGTTCTGCACCATCTGATTAGTGCCCAGTTTAATCTCAAAAGTATTCGCTGCTATTGTTGGTCTGACTATGCTACACTGTAGTCCATTTATATTTGGCATGGAATAGTCCCGTAGAGCCCGGTGCTCTTCTCTTTGCTCAATTCTCTGTTCTTCTGCCATACTAACTGTAGTATTTTCTAACTGAGCTTGCAAATTTCTCTGCACACTTGCTTTCTAACCCCTTTCGTTGATTTTATCCTGCGCTGGTGTTAATTCTGAGTTGGATGACCGTGTGTGCATAAAAATCTACAAGTACCTGAAACCAAAAACAAAACCATAAATAGAATTGAGAAATGATCAGAATTGTCTAAGTCATACAATGTAGCTTGAAACTGATGATAATTATATAAATTAAATACCTTTCCCCAGCAACGGCGCCAAAAACTTGTTGCCTCTTTTTCAGTTCTAACAAAAAGAGCTCTAACTCATTCAAGCATGCATGTGTCAACAAGTAATACAGAGTAAGTAGAGTATCGATCCCACAGAGAAAGTTGTCAAATTTAAACTACTATGCATCAATTAAATCACTATATTTATATGCTTAAACAAATAATTATATTGGTAAATTAATCTAATTGCAATTAACAACTAAAACAAGAATAATAACGAAATAAACCAAGTCTGAAATAATGGGATCCTAACTTCCTTTAATACTTCATCCAATTACCACTATCATGCAAGAATTGTTCACATATCATAAGAAAGTAACCAAGAGCACTAATAGAGTCATAGTCATTTTTCAATGCACTATGACCTACTTACACAGCATCCACAAATGATAGACTCCATTTAATCATCAATATAACCAAAATCACTATTTGTCTATGTGAAATTAAAATTATACTGAATTTAAGCACAAGCCCCTATTTTAACTCATACGATGAAACAATATATGTCTATCTGGTTCACAAAATTCATAAGCCATATAAAACAGCCCCATATACGTATGCTATCAGGATTACAATCCATACTTGTATGTTCATTGTCAATTCCATACAAGTACTGAAATGAATGGTGATCAAGCATTCATACATGCAAAATAATCATGATAGAAATTCCATTTGATATGTAAAACAGCCCCAACAATCAAGCATGCAACTAAACTACATATTAAAATCCGTTAGAATCCCATAATGGAGTTTAGTTCATGACTGAACCAAAAGCCAATATGGGATCAAAGCTAAACATGATTAACAAGCAAACAATTGAAAGACTGAGGGATAGAAATGATCAAACCTAATTGCAGATTGTAAACCAATATCAACGTTCAACTCCGCATAAAAATCCAGCAAAACAATAATAATAATCCACAATGACAGAAAATCCCAAGAAAAATTAGAAAAGATGGAGTTTAGGCTTCGTTCTTCCTTGGAATCTCTCCTAGAGTGTAAACCCTAGTTACTACTATGAAAATACGTCAAAAGTTGTCCAAGATATCTCTGACACCCATCAGATCTCGTTTTAAACAAATTACAACCCTTTTAATTAAAAATTAAAATAAAACAAATCAGCAGCTTCAGCCATCGCTCGCGGTCGCACGCTCCCCCAGTATATTCCTCGCGCGAGTGCGAGACTTGCAGTAATTAGAGTTGTCTGGCTGGGTGATCGCGTGGGCGCGCGTCCTCAAGCGTGTTCTGCCGCGCGGCCGTGCGACTTCTGCAGTCTGTACTCTAGTTCTGGTTCTGTCATGCTGCTGCTACTGCTACTTGTTCATTCTTTTCCTTCCTTCCTTCATTATCAGTCCCTTTGCTTCACTACATTCTCATGTCAGTGCATCCGTAAGCCTCGAGCCATGCATCCAATAGCGTCTTGCCATCCAACACCACCAAAGTACGCCATTTCCTGCACTTTTATGCCAAAAGGAGTTCTCAGTACATGCAATGCAAAATAACATGAAATGAAACTAAAACAGACTAAAATGTACTTGAGATGGGCATAATTCGCAGTAAATTGATATCCAATAAGTAGGTATAAAACCCACTTATCACACTTGTACCCACATATGATCTTCTACTTAATGCGTCAGGTAGCATGTTCACTTTTCCAATATGGTATTGAATGATATGGTCATAATCTTTCAATAGCTCGAGCCAACGTCGTTTGTGAGACCCCAAATTTTATGAATAAATATTTAAATTTCTCAAAATATTTTTTTTTGAATATTATGGTATGGATTTGATATAATGTTATAGCTGTGGGTAATATTTATAAATTTTTCAAAGTATGCAAGTTGTTATAAAATATTCATTTGGTTGGGGAATATTCTTTTTATTGAGAATATCCGTACGACGGCACAATCATTGTTGAACCCACAACGGAAGTATTGTCGTAATAATAAAACGACAAAATATTTTATTGAAAATAACGGCAGAAGTTTTAATATTAAAACTGTTGAACTACCCGGTAGTAAAAGTACAGTAATACGCATGGTTTTATAGTGGCACACTGTATTGGTTATTGATGCTTATGTGAGAAGTCACTCAGTTATACTCAATTATTGCTATAGTAATTGCTGCATCATATGTCTCATATTATTGATTCGATTATTGTCACAGTATCTTCTGTGTTATATGATATATTATTAAATCAATAATTGAGACGACAAAAGTTATTCATATTATTAAATTGCAATATTTATAATGTCTAGAAGTTCTGTGAAGGAGAGTTTTGGTCACCTAATTGCGTGTCAATAGGGAGAAATCCTTATTGGAAAGCCCCCTCTTTCCTGGGAACGACCTGGTTGTTAAATATTGTGAGTTATAATATTAATGATGAATAAGTTCATGTTGATTAAAGATGAATTTGATAGTTCCATTGTGTTGGGATTATTGGTGTTAGTTGAAATCGACATCTATTCCAATGATAATTGATGTCTGGGGGTTATATTGATAAATCGGGTACTTTATCGGATAAATGAGCAATTAATTGCTACTTATTCATATGCTTATATAAAAATTTGTTTACATGTGTGTACTATTGAGTCACGTTCATTTACTATTATGGGAGTTGGTGCAAGATTGATAATACTTGCATGACTAAGTTAAAGATGGAGGTACTATATTGTAATTAATTTTTTCACATGTTTAGAACTATTGAGTCACATGATTTTACTATTAATTCACTTGATTTACTATTAGGGGAGTTGGTGAAAGATTGATAATACTTATAGGAGTAAATTAAAAATGAAGAAAAAGAGGAAAGTATTATTCTGTAATATTTCGAGCCCCAAAACGTGCAATTATCGAAACTATATTTTCCTATAAATAGAAGCTCATTCTTCCTTTATTTCTCACCAATTCACTAAAGATTTAGAGCCATTATTATAGAGAGAAATTATAGAGAGAAAGAAGAAGAGAAGTCCGCTACCTCACTATTCTAGTATCCAGTCTTCTTTTAAGGTAAGGGGTATTATTTTTTTATATTCATGAAGAGAACTTCTGTTATTCCATTCTTTATTATTATGTTGGAATAACCTGTATACGCGGTCTACCCTATACTTGATGAAATTCTTCTGTTATTCTATTATTTATTATTCTGCTAGAATAACCTGTGTATGCGAAGTACCGCATACATGGTGAAATTCTGTTGTTATTACATTCTTTATTATTTTGTTGGAATATCCTGTCTGTGCGTTTTACGCCGGACCTGGTTCTATTTTTATTATTCTATTGGAATAACATGTCTATACGAAGTACCGCATGCATGGTGATTTTTGTTGTTATTCCATTCTTTATTATTCTGTTGGAATATCCTATTTGTGCGTTTTAGGTTGGACCTGCTTCCGTTTTTATTATTCTGTTGGAATAACCTGTCTATGCGAAGTACCGCTTGCATGGTGATTTCTGTTGTTATTCCATTCTTTATTATTCTGTTGGAATATCCCGTCTGTGCGTTTTACGCCGGACCTGGTTCCGTTAATTATTTTTCCGTTGGAATAACCTGTCCATGTGAAGTACCGCATGAATTGTGATTTCTGTTGTTATTCTATTCTTTATTATTCGGTTGGAACATCCTATCGGTGCGAATCTCGCCTGACCTGGTTCCATTATTTATTATTATGTTGGAATAACCTGTCTATGTAGATTACCACTGGCATGGTGAATGATCCTTTGTATTCATTCCTTATTAAATTGTGAAAATGATCTATATATGTGGAGTACCGCGTGGCGGGTGAAAGTCCATTTGCAGTTTCGTATATTCTATTATACTCGTATGAGATATAATTTCTTTTGTACTCGTCATGAAATATCATTTTATTTGGTATTTTCAGTTACAAGTTACTATTCACCCTAGTATTATTCACTCGGATATTCGGAGCACTTTTCATGCCGGAATACTATTCACGAGTTACTATTCATGGGTTACTATTCACCTAAATTACTATTCACCCAAATATTATTCACTCGGGTATTTGGAGTACTTTTCATGTCAGGGTACTATTCACGAGGTACTATTCACGAGGTACTATTCCCGAAGTACTATTCACGGGGTACTATTCACGATAAAAAATTGATTCTTTTATGTCCAAATTATTTTTGGTGCATGAATTTTATTCTTGAATTTTACTCCACAAAGAAGTATCATGTTGACAATTTGGACGTTATTAGTTCCTGGACAAATTAATTCTTGAACTTGTTTTATTGAATTCTTATATCATTGTCATCATTCTCATGTTTATATTTTTTTGAAAGTCATCTGTGGCCTGTAGTGCTTAGATGGACTTGGTATGATTATGACCATGGATTATTCGGTGTAATCATGACTGTAATGTTACAAATGATGTGGTAAAAGTCCTCATTGGCCCGTAGTGCATTGATGGACAGTTGTTGGCATGATCATGACCATTGATGAATACACGAATATCCTTGGTCCGTAGTGCATGGATAATTTGTGGTTGTGATACTAATGAATATCCTTGGCCTGTAGTGCAGGGATGATTTGATGATGTGGATTATTTATTAAGCTGAGTCTCAGCGATAAAAGTAATGAAAAACCTTTTAAATCATAGAAGATAGTAGATTTTATTCTTTACTTGACTCTTCTAATGGATTGTTTGTTCCGATGCAGTTAAACTTGATGTCTATTATATTTTATCAGTTTAACATTGTTGAAGACTAATGATAATTTATTCTGCATTATCTTAGTCATAATATTTCTTACTGGGCTAGTTGAGCTCACCCTTTCTTTCACTATTCTCTTCAGGAAATGAGAATATAGTTGGGATGAGTCGGGGAACGGAGTGGTGGTCCAGATAATAGCATTAGTAGTCCTTACTATTTTGTTAAATAATGTGATAATAAATGTAATGAGGACTCCATTGAGAGTGAATATTGTCTAGAAGGTAATATTCTTGTTTAAACTCTCAGCTTATGTTTTGTCGTATGTTACATGACAGTTGTATTATTAAGTTGTATTTTATATTTTTGTACCATGTATTTGACGACTCAAGATGGGTGATGTATACCTATTTTGGGGGAGTTATATCGTTGCTTCATGTTGAGTTCCTTTTAGGTGAAGAAATATTTGAGGCTTTTATGATCTATATAAATCTCCACTTTTTCCCCATACAGATAATGTCTCCAGATGTTTAGCGCGAAAACGACTGCTGCCAACTCTAGATCATGAGTAGGATAATTCCTCTCATATTCTTTGAGTTTTCGTGAGGCATAGGCTATGACTTTCTCATGTTGTATGAGAACACACCCTAAACCTCTGTCTGAAGCATCGCTGTAGATGATAAATCTCTCTGAACCTGATAGTCTTGTCTGAACAGGTGCTGAAATGAGTTTCCTCTTGAGTCTTAGAAGTTCTTCTCACATTTTTCCCTCTATCCGAATTTTGTATCTTTTTGAGTCACTTGAGTTAACGGAGTGGCGATTCAAGAAAATCCTTCCACGAATCTCCGATAATAACCATCTAAGCCCAGAAAGCTACGTATTTCGGTTACTGACTTAGGTTGTTCCCAACTTTGTATTGTTTCAATCTTCGCCGGGTCAACTGATATTCCATGTTTCGATATCACATGACCAAGGAATGTTACCTCCTCAAGCCAGAACTCGCAGTTCTTCAACTTGGCATATAGCTTATTTTCACGAAGCTTTTGGAGTATCAGCCTCAAGTGTTGCTCAAGATCTTCATTGCTTTTGGAGTAAATGAGGATGTCATCAATAAAGACAACCACAAAATAATTTAAATATTCCTTGAATACTCGGTTCATCATAGCCATGAAGGCAGCAAGAGAATTCATCAATCTAAAAGACATGACTAGGAATTCGTAATGCCCGTACCAAGTTTTGAAAGCAGTCTTTGGAATGTCATCTGTTTTAATCTTTAACTGATGATATCCGAAATGAAGAACAATCTTTGAGAAGAATTTATTACCTTATAACTAGTCAAACATGTCATCAATGCGAGGTAACGGGTACCTATTTTTTATGGTGACATGGTTCAACTCCCGATTATCAATGCAAAGTCAAATACTCCCATCTTTCTTCTTTACGAATAAAATAGGAGCACCCCAAGGAGATGTACTAGGACGAATGAAACCAATGTCTAACAGTTCATGTAGTTGGGTTTTTAACTCCTGAAGTTTAATAGGAGCCATTCGATATGAGGTTTTGGAAATGGGTTTTGTACCGAGTTCAAGGTCAATACAAAATTTGATTTCATTCTCTGGGGGTAGGCCATGAATTTCTTTGGGAAATACGTCAGAAAATTCTTTAACAACAGAAATATCATTCAAATTTGACGTATTTTTATTTAAATCGGTGACATAGGCTAAGAAAGTTTGACATCTATTTTTCAATAAATAAATAACTTTATGACTTGAGATGACAATGATTGATTTTAGTGGTTTGGTTGCTTGAATTCTCATAACAGGTTGGTTAGGAATATGAAAGCAAACAACCTTACAAAAATAATCAATTTTAGCATGATAAGTAGTTAACTAGTCGATTCCTAAAATCACATCAAATACAAGTATTTTCAAAGAGATTAGATCAACATGTAATGTGAGGGTGCCGATTTGAATCAAACAAAATTTATAAATGGTGGATGTAATGAAGGTTTCTCCTAACGGAGTTTCAAAAGATAAGTCAAAGTCTAATTTCTCAGGAGTCAAGTTCAAACGTTAAGCACAAGCAAGTGAAATTAAAAAATGGGTAGAACTGGTATCTAATAAGGTATTAATTTTGCAAGAGTTTATGATTAGCTTACCCATAATAACTTCGTTCGGGCTCCTCACTTTTTGGGAAGTCATAAAAAACGCTCTCCCTTGAACCACCGACTTTGACTTGTCCAGGACAGCCTTTGGTGTCACTGTCCCAGCTGGACTTGACTTCGTTACATGACAAAATTTAGCTATATAACTTTCTTTTCCATGACTGAAATACACCTTAGAAGGTTGTGTACAGTTTGGACTTATGTGTCCCTCCTCTTCGTATCTGTAACATCTAATATGTGGTCATTATCCTTCCCTAAAAACAGGTGTTGGTGTTGCTCCTGATGTCTTTCTGTTATCATTGTTGAATCTTCAATTTTTAAAGTTATTTCCACTAAGTTCACCTCTCCTATTATCTTGGCCATGATTACCACTGAAGTGGTTACCATTTCTGGAATGATAATTTCCCCCACATTGGTTATCACTGCTCCGATGACTGTTGTTATTGGTATGACTATTATCTTGTTGTCGGTTGTTATCTTTTGGTTGAACTGTCTCATTATCCCGCTCCAATAATTGAGTCATTTTCACAACATCTGAATACAAACAAAGATTATGAGAAATTAGGTATTGATGAATTTAAGGTTTCAAACCTCTCAGAAACATTTGTGTCATTCACTCCTTATTATCCACCAAATGGGATGCAAACCAGGATAACTCCGTAAACTTGGCCTCGTATTGTGATACAGTCATATTGTTTTGTTCTCATTTGATGAATTCCACCTCTTTCATATGAAGAATACTTTTTGGAAAATACTTGTCGTTGAAGAATTCCTGGAACTTCTCCCAAGACATCGTAAGTGCAGAAAGATGAGTACGTTTTACATATTTCCACCAGTAATCTGCCTCTCCACGCAACATAAAGGTTGCGAAGGGAACCTTGTGCTCCTCTGTTCATCCTATGACATCAAATATCTTGGACCATCACTCTATTCCCCGACTAGTCCCAGCTATATTCTCATTTCTTGAAGAGAACAATGAAAGAAAAAGGCGAGCTCAACTAGCCAAGTAAATAATATTATAACTAAGATAATGTAGAACAAATTATCATTAGTCCTCAATAGAGAAAAATATTTAGAATAAAGTAGACAATAAGTTTTAGATTAACAACTGCAGCGGAAATAGCAATCCATTAGAAGAGTCAAGTAGAGCATGATTTCTACTACCTTCTATGATTTAAAAGTCTACCATCAATATTTTATCCCTGTAACACCAATCAATAATTATTTTAAACCAACAAATTATCTATGCACTACGGGCCAAAGATATTCGTTTGTATCACCAATGGTCATGATCATGTCAAACACATGTCCATCTATGCACCACAAACCTTTATCTGTAACATTAAAGGTCATGATTATACCAATACCCAATTCCTGGTCATAATCATACTAATCAACAGTCCATCTTTTCACTACAGGTCAAAGATAACTTTCACCACAGTATAAGTATGAGGATGATGACAATGATATAAAGAATAAATCAAGTGTGATCAAGGATAAATATAAAGATTTATAATTCAATTTATCCAGAGTTTAAATGTCCAAATTGTCAACATGATAACTAATTGTGGAGTAAAAATTCAAGAATGATATTCATGCATCAAAAATAATTTGGACAGAAAAGAAAATTAAATTATGCTATGAATAGTACACATGAATAGTACCGTATGAATAGTATGTATGAATAGTACCCATAAATAGTACTGTATGAATATTTCCCATAAATAGTACCCCGACATGAAAAGATTAAAATTTAATAGGAAGTTCAGACCAATATTCCAGTGAAATGATATTAGATGAAGCGCAAACCTTAAGGAATTTCTAATCATTTCAGGAATTATAGAAGCAATACTTACCATAGTAAGTTTAAATTTAGGAATATGAAATAAAATAATATCACTTACATAATATGAAGTATGAAAGAAAATGATATCTCTTACGAGTATTGAAAGAAAATAACATCATTTACCCTAGTAGAAACTAGATTTGACTTGGTATAACGAATATTATCCTGAGAAAATCTTGCACTATAAGCTAAACTCAAAGTATTCTTATACTCAAAAGAAATACTCACAATATTGCAGTAGGAACGCTTGTAATTTTTGGTGTGTTAAGGATGAAGGGTTACCCCCCTTTTATAGTGCAACACGGAGGAAAAAATCAATAAATCTGCCTAACTTTTTTTTCTTTCTTCTCTGCCTAACCTTCAATTCCTTATGGGTGAGGCCCACAAATTTGGAAACAAATGAATGCATTGTAGGAGAAAATCTCCGCCCACCAACTTGGAAAAAAAAAGAATACAAAGCAACCTTCTCACCTCCACTCACGAATTTACATGCCTTCAAATCATATATTATAATAATATTACTATTTAAAAAGTTATAAATTATAAAATTATACTATTATATTATCACATTATATTATTATAATTTAATATTATAATAATATATTTGAATGAATATTTTATTGGAGAAGATAATTGTGATTCCATAGAAAAATATGCCAAACTTTCCACAAATGTTTCATGCTAAATTCATTCATTTATATCAAAATTGAACCAATAATCACCACATAATAATTATTCACAATTAATATTATAAGCTCACATGGGACTTTCCGATAAGGAGCGCGCAATTATATAACCTAACCTCTTTCCTCGACGGAACTTTCTTGACATTTCCATTAATGCTAACTAATATTATTATTCAAATAATATAAAATATTGTACAAATGTTACTGTAACAATTATTGAATCAATGATATGAGATATTATGCACCAACTATTGTGGCAATTATTAAATACTGAGTGACTTCTTACGTAAGAATCAATAATCAGATATACTGTGCAATTCCATGTGTTACTGTGCAAAAACTGCGTATTACTGTACTTTTATCACCGAGTATTTCAACAGTTAACGATAAAAGTTTTGCAGTTATTTTTTTTATAAAAAAGGTTATTTCTGTCGCTTTTTATATCTGACAGTTATTCCGTTATGTGGTCCACCAATGATTGCGCCATCGTACGAATATTCCCCGACAAAATGAATATTTTATGACAACTTGCTTACTTTGCAAAATTTGCATATATCACCCATAACTATAGCATTATATTAAATCAATACCTTATTATTCAAAATAATATTTAGAGAAAAATAAATTTTTATTCATAAAAAGTTGGGGTCTTACAATTTTATTAGGCTTAAATATGTTTCACTACTCTAAACTATCTGTCATATTCCATTTGAGTGTTTCACATTTCAATTTTTCAATTAGATGATTGAACTATTGATTTTTTTTCAATTTGATCCAATTGAGGCTGCCACGTCAAAAATTGCTGACGTGACTATTTCGGTGGGGGCATAAAGCAGCTGATGTGTCAAAAAAATACTTTTTTATTTTGGAATTAAACATTATTGATACATTGAAGGGTAAAATAGTAAAATAATAATTAAACAAAATAATAAACAAAACAAAATTAAACCAATCCTTTCTTTCCAAATCTTCCATCCCTTTCCCCATCCTAGACCCTTCCTATGACACCCTCAAATCCGGGTACTCCATTCCCACAGAATTTGGTGTTCACTATCCAAAACATTTACTTCTAACTACCCATAATAAAGGATAAAGACATAACTTAAATAACTTAAACAATAATCTTCCCCATTAAAGGGTTACATCAACTTTAAACATTCTCAGGTAATCTAACCTTAAACTATTACATACGTCTGCGGAATACATCATAAAATAACATAAGTCTTATAACATAATTTCATTTAAGTAAATTTAAATAAGTCTTCAACACTTGGACAACTTGCCCTTTCATTTGCTAGAAGACAGTTCATCAACTTTCTCAACTCTAGCTGCAGTGTTAAATGCAAAAGTGAGCAAACAATTACTCACTATTATAAAGAATAATAATAGCAATAACATGAGATTATACAATGAATACTAAATAATGGAGAACCCATTCTATGAATCAAGAATAGGAAAATAATTTCAGGATTATATCTGAGGGTCCTAAAACCATGAACTATGTCCCCGGTAATTAGGTATTATTACCTCAACCTTAACAGTCGGTTAGACTATACAGACCCTTTCTTACGTACTTAGGGGGGTCATCCCTTTGTACCATGTATTGTGCGCAAACATCTAAGCGTTAACACGTACAGAATCCCTTATATTAGGGTTGTTCATCTCAGTTTGACTTTAGGACTTCCGCACTAAAGGAAGTTTAGTTTGGAACTAGCTTATTAGTGGTTCTAGAATTTTAGAACACTCCTCGAGTATAGATTAGTTCAATCAATAAGAGTTTGCTTGCTATTTGAAGGCTCAACACAATAATATAGGATTAAACAATGATATTTAAGTCAAAGATCGAATAATAACAATATACACTTGGATAGACATGGTATATATGTAAAGTACTACATCCAAAAGCGTTAAAAAACTCATTCAGGACAATGAATTTAAACAGTTTATGCTTTTAATAGCAACAATAAGAGTTAGGAATGTGAAACTCGCTCGATGCGAAGAATTAAATTACAAGAGCTTGCATAATCATAAACAAGATAGAATCAATAGGCTTGCTCAACTTTAATATAAGATTTAGGAACTTGCATAATGATAAATTAGGGTTACAAAGCTTTCTTGACAATCAAAAGATAAATATAGTTATGAAACTTGCATTCATTATAAAGAGAATGAAGTTATGGAACTTGCCTCGTGTGTAAGCTACACAAGTATAATAACGTTCGCCAATTATCCTACATATACCATTGAAATCACAATACTAATTAGTTATACTATCATTAGCTTTATAAATTCAATTCAACATCTAAGTCATAACCTTTAACTTAATGTCTAACCATGTTGTTTAACCACTCTCACAAATCTGAAATCTCACTATAGCCTAATATAAAGCTTTATCATTCACCTCTAACTTTTGCAAACATCAATTTTCATTCATTACATAACTTGTTAAGTGATTATTTAAAATCTTCACTTTTTGGTATTACCATACATTACCATATGTTATTATATTTTATGATATGATTTAACATCTTTATCATGCTTACAATGTTAGGTTAAGTCTTCATATTATAGTCTAATTAATCAAAACATATTGTCTTTGCTCAAGGCACGGCGCAGCTGCGCTGTCCCAAGCCTTGGAACCGACGCAACTACGCTGGTGCACGACCTCAGAAGGCTAACAGGCACAACTGTGTCATTTTTGCCTTTGGTACCGGCGCAACTACGCCAGTACGCAGATAGAAACTGTAGCAGCTTCCCCTGTTATAACTCAAACACCCATTTTTTCCAATTTCTGTAGCAATTCACCAAACCCAAAAGTTATAAGTTTACTACAACAACTCTTGGCATAGACATAACACTTCTAATCACCAAAACACCCAAATTTTTAAGGATTAATACCATGTTTTTTTTGTTTTCTCCATTTTCAACACATTTAGCACATTCAATCGCCAAATCCTTGTTTCTTAACCAAATTATACCATTTCAATTGCGTTGTTTTTGTTTCTTGATATACTAACATAATCTGCAATCAATTTACTGATTATATCAAGGATTGAACATGAAATTTTTGACTCAAACAAGCCATTTTTATATATATAACACTGATACTTTAATTTTCTTCCTACAACCCAATTTCCATGAGTTTGATTACTAATAATTACTTATATATGATAATTAACAGATTACAAAACCATATATACATATATATACATCAATCCAACTTTACTTTCAATTTATAGTGAATAATCATTGAGAAACCAAAACATGGAATATTAGGAGCAATTATACCTTGAATCCTTAATTATTGGGAAGAAGAATGATAAAGAATTGCTTGTTTCCCGTTGGTACTCCAACTCCTTTCCACTCTCTCAATTCCTTCCTCTGATACTCTCTAAATTTTCTCTGTGTTTACTCTTTCTCTATTCTTCTTAGCCTTAGGATATCACGCATAAAAACAAACTAATATGGCCTTTTCCCCCATGTACACTTCAGTTAAAAAAATAAAGAGCCAATCGATTATGTTATGCCAAAGGCCATAAGGCCGTGTTTGGCTACACAAAATCCCCCTCTTTCAATTTATTTGTATAATACTTAAATTATATAGTTCCACTTGTCACACTTTTATTTAATTAATTTATGTTCTCACAATTATAATTATAATTTCCAGTATAATTATTTTTATACTTAACAAATTATTACACGTTTAATTTAATTATTAAATTAAACTAAAACATCATTTTATTTATTTAATTATTTTCTTAAATATCAAATAATTAATTTAATTAATTCATTAAATTAAATCTTCGAATAATAAAATTATCATTCATTAATTTAGTTAACATACATACTTAACTAAATTATTGCACAATAATTCATCAATTATTTATTTATCTCCATAAATAAATTATTTAAAATATTTATTAAATTTAATAAATATTTAAATTTAATTACAAAATATCTCGATCGTTACATCCTTCCCTCCTTAAAAGGATTTTGTCCCCAGAATCACAGTATCGATAAATTCATTCATTACATTCTTTCCTCGTTAACAAGATTTTGTCCCCAGAATCGCTATACAAGATTAAGCAAATAACTGAGGATAATTTCTCATCGTAACATCTTCAAGTTCTCACATAGCTTCTTCAACATTGTGGTTTCTCCAGATTACCTTAATAGAAGGTATTTTTTTTATTCCTTAGTACTTGCTCTTTCTTGTCAATAATCTGAATAGGTTCTTCATACGATAAGTCTTTTTCAAACTGCAATGGTTCATATTCTATAACATGCTTATAATCAGACTTATATGATCTTAACACCGAAACATGGAAAATGTTATGAATATGTCCTAATTTCGGAGGTAAAGCTACCTCATACACCACTTCCCCAACTCATCGTAGCACTTCAAAAGGTCCTATAAACCTAGGGCTTAGTTTTCCCTTTTTACCAAATCGAATTTTTCCTTTCCAGGGAGACACTTTCAAGAAAACAAAACTACTGACATCGAATTCTCGATTTTGTCTGTGTTGATCAGCATATTTCTTCTGTCTATCCTATGCAACTATCAACCTTTTTTGAATCACCTTGATGATCTCGACAGTTTGTTGTACTAATTCTGGACCCAATAACTGTCACTCACCTACCTCGTCCCAAGCATAACGGAGTTCTGCATTTCCTGCCAGTATAACACTTCGTAAGGCGGCATACCAACACTCGCGTGATAACTATTATTATAGGCAAATTCAACCAATGGTAGATAGTCATTCCAATTCCCTTTAAAATCCATAATACATACTCTAAGCATATCTTCAAGTGTCTGGATAGTTCTCTCAATTTGTCCGTCAGTTTAAGGATGGTACGATGTGCTCATTCTCAACTACGTTCCCAAGGATTCTTGTAGTCGTTTCCAGAAATTCGACGTGAAACGTGGATCTCTGTCTGATACAATGGACATCGTGACACTGTGTCTTGAAACAATTTCCCTCACATACAGTTTTGCCAACCAATCTAGATTAAATCTAATCTTGATTGGGAAAAAGTGTTTCGACTTCGTCAATAGATCGACAATCACCCAGATTTCATCGTAACCTTGCTGAGTCGTTGGAAGACCTACCATAAAATCCATTTTGATATGCTCCCATTTCCATTTCAGTATTTCCAATGGTTGAAACAATCCACTTGGCCTTTGATGTTCATCTTTAACTTTCTGACATGTTAAACATTTCGCCATGCACTCAGCCATGTCCTTTTTTATATTCGACTACCAGAAATGATGTCTGAGATCCTGGTATATTTTCGTACTTCCAGGGTGAATTGAATATCGTGAGTTATGGGCGTCATATAAAATTTCCTCTTTAATTTCTGGTACTAGCGGAACCCAAACTCTCCCTTCGAATCGAAGTAACCCTTTCGAATCAACTTTAAATTTGTTTTCCTCACATTTAGACACTTTTTTTATCTCTTCACAATTTTCATACTGAAGTTGTGCATTCTTCACCTTGTCTACCAACGTTGAACTGCTCCCCATCTGGAATATTTTTTTGTCAGATTCTATAGGATATTTAATTTCCAACTCCATCTTAGTCATTTCTTCTACAAGCTTCTCCTGAGTAGACAACATCATTAATTTCTCCCGTCCCTTTCTACTTAAGGCATCGGCAACAACATTTTCCTTTCTGGGATGATAGAGAATCTCGCAGTCATAGTCTTTAATCAACTCCAACCATCTTCTCTGTCGCATATTCAAATCTTTCTGTGTAAAGATATAATTCAGACTTTTATGGTCTGTATATATCTGACACCTTTGTCCATAAAGATAATGTCTCCAAATTGTTTGGGCAAACACCACCGTCCACCGCAGCTAACTCTAAATCATGAGTCGGATACCCTTTCTCGAAATCTTTTAATTGACATGATGCATACACAATAAATCTGTCATTCTGCATAAGCACACAGCCTAGTTCTTTATGTGATACGTCACTATATATCACAAAATTTCATGTCTCATCAGGCAATGATAATACAGGTGTTGAACTCAATCTCCTCTTTAATTCTCAAAAAATTTCCTTACATTTCTCCATCCAAACAAACTTAACTGCCTTCCGAGTTAAATTCATCAACGAAGTTGGGATTTTGGAAAAGTCTTGAATAAAATGCCTATAGTAACATGCTAATCCCAGGAAACTTCTTACTTCTGATGGTGTCCTCGGTTGATCCCAGTTTATTACAGCTTCAACTTTCGATGGATCTACCGAGATTCCGTCCTTATCAATAACGTGCCCAAGAAACTGTACACGTTCTAACCAAAACTCACACTTTGAGAATTTAGTATACAACTTCTCTTTTCTCAATGTCCCCAACTTCACCCTTAAGTGTTCAACATGTTCCTCTTTAGTCTTGGAATACAATAATATATCATCAATAAACACCACCATAAATTTATCTAAGAACGGTTTAAACACCCTGTTCATCAAATCCATGAACTTTGTTGGTGCATTGGTTATACCAAATGACATAACCAGGAACTCATAATTACCATACCGAGTTCTGAAAGTTATTTTTGTTACATCCTCTGACCTCACCTTTAGCTTATGATGACCACTCCTCAAGTCTATCTTTGAGAAATATCTCGCTCCCTTCAGTTGATCCGAACAAGTCATTGATTCTTGATAATGGATACTTATTTTTAATTTTCACGTTATTCAATTCTCGGTAATAAATGCAGAGCCGTATCGATCCATCTTTCTTTTTAACAAACAACATCGACGCTCCTCATGGTGATACACTCGGCTGGATATACTTCTTGTCGAGTAATTCTTGCAACTAAACCATCTACTCCTTCATCTCTACTGGGACCATTCTGTATGGGGCTTTAGATATCGGGGCCGTTCCTGACACTAAATCAATCACGAACTCAACCTCTCTATCTGGTGGTAGTCCAGGAAAATCATCTGGAAATACGTCCGCAAAATCTCTAATAATTGGTATCTCTTATAGCTTGACACTTTTCTTCTGAGTATTAACAATGTAGGCTAAGTATCTTACACATTCTTATCTCAGTAACTTCTTGACTTGCATCATCGTCAGATAAATTGCTTGTCTAGGTGACTTGCTGCCATAAAATACTACCTTTGACGGAGTCATAAGGTTATGGCAATCAATTACTGCTCCGTAATTGAATAACCAATCCATCCCCAATATGACATCAAATTCCCCAAGTTTAATTGGTATCAAATCTACCATCATCTCGTGACCCTTTATAACCACTCTATAATTCTTATATATTAATCTAACAAGAATCACTTCCTAAGGCATATCTAAGTTGTGAGAAAATTCATCGGATATAAATGAACAAGTAGCACCCGAATCAAATAGCACATAAGCATTAATACCATTAATCGAAATGATACCTGACACCACATCCTTTGACTGCACAACATCCTACACGGTCATATTGAAAGTCCTCACAGTAGGTCGACTTAATTGTGTTAGTCCAAAGATAGTTAATGTACCACCACCATTGTTTCCCTTTCCTCCACTTGCATTTCCCGCTGTCTTTTTAGGGCACTCACGAGCTATGTGATCCTTCGACCCGCAGGTGAAACATGCTCCCTTCTTTGGGGTAAAACAGTTTGGTGCAATGTGACCCTCCTGGCCACAATTGAAACACACCCTCTTACCCTTCAAACACACACCAATGTGGTTCTTTCCGCAAGTAGCACGAGCTTTAAACTTTTTCTTTTGTTGACATTCCTTGCTGTCCTCCCGCACTTGAATTTTCATTCCACTTTCTCTTCTGGTTGTTACTTCCACTATTACTTCCACCAGCCTTATTTTCATTCTCACTCTTCCTCTTCTTTTGTTCTTGATTATATTTTTTTAAGGCATCACTTCCACCCTCCGCGATAATTACCTTTTCCAATACAGCCGCAAACGTGTTTAACTAGAACATTGAAACCTTGCTATAAAGCTAGGTCTTCAACCCTTGTTCGAACCTTCTCGCCTTACGCTCATCGGTATTAACTTGATAAGTAGCAAACCTTGCCAACTCATTAAACTTCGCATCATATTCTGACACAGTCATAGTTCCTTGCTTTAGCTCCAAGAATTGAAATTCCAACTGATTCTGAGAACTCGCTGGAAAGTACATCTCGAAAAACATCTCTTTAAACCTATCCCACGCTATTATTCCATGTCCCCCACTAACCTTATTCTCATCCTACCAATAGCTAGCTTCAGACTTTAACATGAACGTTGCGAATGCGGTTTTCTGATCCTCATTGACACCTTCTCCATTTCTATGATCTAGGTTTGGGCTTTAACTGGATTCATAGACCCTTGAAACTCCAGCTGTCTAATCGCTTTGAAGTCCTTGAAGGTTGTGACTTGGGCTTGCGGTTGATTCGCAAGTGCTCCCGTTAACAAAGTTACCAACTGCTGAACCGGGTTAGCGTTGGCCTCATTATTATTGTTAGTAGACCCCTCAGGAGGTGGTTGTTAACGTGGTTTTCTTCTTATAGGAGGCATTTTCTGTTAAAATATACGCTTATTAGTTCATTACTCAACTTCTTGAATATCTTGAAGTTTAACTTTAAACATACTAAGATTTAAGCTTAACACATAATATTTCAATCAACTTTAATATTTTTATTCATTCGTAACTTTCCAAACATAATAACGATAGCATCTCTGCTATCAACATCCTCTTTTCTGAACTAAATAAGTTTCAGGATTACATAATCATACTATCCCTTTATTTATCTCAAAATAAGGGATTTATAATTTATTTATTCACATACTTAATTACATATTATTATTATTATTATTATTATTATTATTATTATTATTATTATTATTCCTATCTTGGCATATTAAGACGTCGAGAGGCTTCTCTACGCTCTTCCACCATAATACGATATGCCATTCTACGATCCATGATGAACCACGTCAAGTCTTCAAATTGAGGTGGGTAATAAAAGACTCGATCTTGGGCCCTATTAATCACAGAATGAAAGGCATAATCCATTTCATTCATATTGGCCTTATTCGTTTGGACCTTAGCTTCAGCACGGTCTGCACGCTGAGTAGCCTTCATCCAAGCGTCTTTTGCTCTCGGACGCTTATTTGACTCCTCCTTCAAGTTATCTTTAGCTTTCCAACATCAGTCTTCATCTTCTCACTCTTAGCCAATAGATCCTCTTGTTGTCCCTCTGTATGAACTAGGTTCCATTCCGTGTTCCTAAGTTATGAGTCGAGTTCCTAAATCTCCGCAGCCTTTTTCTTTATGGTAGCCTGACGCATTTCAGCTAACTCTTTTAGCTCCTTAATCTTATCATGTAATTCTATATTACGGTCGTATAGCTCATCATACATCTCAGCTGATATGGAGTTTAGTGGAAACTCCACAGGATCCTCTTCCTCATCCTCCACCTCTATCTTCTCAGAGTTCTCCTCCTCAGGATCAGACACAGGCTCCCTCTGGATGAATTTTTCTCTCACTATGTGGACATCTCGTGGATCCTCATCTCTAGGTACCTGAGGTATCTCTTCCCTAGCTTGACTGTATCCTTCAATGTTAGACATCCTGACAACAAAATACTTTTAAGTTTTTATTTATTACGTGACATTCTTCGATACTCGTGAGTACATAAGTTATTAACACATAGCACATAAAGTCTTTTATTGTTTATCTTTAATGAATTTCCTCAATTCATTCCTTAGAACTCGATAAGAGTTTGGCACCACTATGTTTTCTGTCTCCTTAAAGGTTACTTCCTAAGGTTTCCCTACCAAAGGTTCATAACCTAATGCTTTGATACCAACCTGTAACACCCCCAAATTTGGATACTCCATTCCCACAGAATTTGGTGTTCACTATCCAAAACTTTTACAGCTAACTACCCATAATAAAGGATAAAGACATAACTTAAATAACTTAAACAATAATCTTCCCCATTAAAGGGTTACATCAACTTTAAACATTCCTAGGTAATCTAACCTTAAACTATTACATAAGTCTGCAGGATACATCACAAAATAACATAAGTCTTATAACATATTTTCATTTAAGTAAATTCAAATAAGTCTTCAACACTTGGACACCTTGCCCTTTCCTTTACTAGAAGACGGTTCATCAACTTTCTCAACTTTAGCTGCAGTGTTAAATGCAAGAGTGAGCAAATAATTGCTCACTATTATAAAGAATAATAATAACAATAACATGAAATTAGATAATGAATACTGAATAATGGAGAAATCGTTCTACGAATCAAGAATAGGAAAACAAGTTCAAGATTATATGTGAGGGTCCTATGACCATGAACTATGTCCCTAGTAATTAGGTATTATTACCTCAATCTTAACAGTCGTTTAGACTATACAGACCTTTTCTTACGTACTTAGGGGGATCATCCCTTTGTACCATGTATTGTTGTTGGGTAAAATCTAATTACGCATAACACGCAAGTATACGTGGTCAACAAGTAATAGAGTGATAAGTAGAGTATCGTTCCCACAGAGACTAACTAGCAATAACCTTAATTTACAATTACCAATTTCCTATTAACCCTAATTTTATTAAACAAATCAACTCAATGATTATAACTAATGATTCTAAATTAAATAGCAAGTAAACTATCACAAAACAATCACAAATATCAAAATCTAGAATTTCAACAATTACTGGAGAATTAGACTTATGATTTCATCCATAAGCTTCACTCTGATTTTAACACCTTTATTTCGATTCAATGCATTATCCCAGTTTATTAATCAAGAACATTAAAGTAGTATTAACCACCTCTCGATGCACTAATACCGTATTAACGTCAATCCATAATTAAGATAAAAATCTGTTATACACCTTAATCAATTAACCCACTATATCTCTATATGAATTACAATCTAAGAAAGTTTAAGAATAAGTTCTCTATCTGATTACATGTGATATCAAGCATATCTCTACCTTAACATTCATAAAAATTAAGCTATTCACAAAATCATTAACACATTCTATATTAATTAGGTCTAGATTTGAATATCCTCTCTTGATTCCATCTAATTCCACATCCATCTAATTCCACAAAGAATTGTTGATCAGGCAATTCATAGATTGAAGCTCAAATCAATATAGATAAACTGGAAATAGACTATTAAATTGGAACTTAAAGTTTACAAAATCATCGATTCACTCAAAGATCCATCATAAGCCTAAAAAGTGAATTAGTTCATGTCAAACAAAATAAACACTGAATACATCATAGAAATCATTCTTTCAATTACAAATAAAAATCTAACACGAAGAATATTAAAAAAACACCCTTCATATAGACTAAAATCGCGATCATCTTGAAAAATCTCCCAAAGTACTCCTCCATGCTTGCTATGAAAATTGAAATTAGATATTCGTAATATCCCCTCTGTTGTTTTTTTCTCCAATTGTTATTTATTGAGTAAATATTATCCAACACACAAGTCACAGCCGAAATCTCCCTCAATTAGAGTTACATTGCCAGACAAATAACTAAGATTCGTGCCCAAAAAGAATTACAAACATAACAGGACACTTCAGAATCGACACCCCCCGCCCCAGCGGGGGTGTATGTACTATAAACGCCCGCCCCGGCGGGCACCCTTCCTGTCTAGCATAATTGAAGACCCCCCGCCCCGGCGGGGGTACATAGTATAATTTGGCCCATTCCGGCGGGGGTGTATAGGTTAATGATGCCCGCCCCGGTGGGCATGTCTTCTGCCAAATGACTTTGCTGATTTTCATGTTGTACTCCAATTTTGCTTCTAATTGACCTCAAATCATCCCAATTGATTCCACATATTCATAAAATGCCTCAACAACCAACCTACACAAGAAATAACATAAAACAAGTAAAAAGGAACACTGATCACAAGAATTTAGCAACAAATAAGCATGAAATGGATATTGAATCGCGTATATAAAATCCACTTATCAATTGTGCACAAATATTTAAACGTTAACACGTACATAATCCCCTATATTAGGGTTGTTCATCTCAGTTTGACTTTAGGACTTCCGTACTAAAGGAAGTTTAGTTTGGAACTAGCTTATCAATGGTTCTAGAATTTTAGAACACTCCTCTACGCTTGCTATGAAAATTGAACTTAGTTCTTCGTAATATCCCCTCTGTTGTTTTTTTCTCCAATTGTTATTTATTGAGTAAATCTTATCCAACACACAAGTCCCAGCCGAAATCTCCCTCAATTAGAGTTACATTGCCATACAAATAACTAAGATTCGTGCCCAAAAAGAATTACAAACATAACAGGACACTTCAGAATCGGCACCCCCCGCCCCGACGGGCACCCTTCCTGTCTAGCATAAATGAAGACCCCCTGCCCCGGCGGGGGTACATAGTATAATTTGGGCAGCCCCGACGGGCATGTCTTCTGCTAAATGACTTTGCTGATTTACATGTTGTACTCCAATTTTGCTCTAATTGACCTCAAATCATCCCAATTGATTCCAGATATCCGTAAAATGTCTCAACAACCAACCTACACAAAAAATAACATAAAACAAGTAAAAAGGAACATGATCATAAGAATTTAGCAATAAATAAGCATGAAATGGATATTGAATTGCGTATATAAAATCCATTTATCAAAATCGCCCAAACTTAAACCGTGCTAGTCCTCGAGCACAAAACACTATATGCAATACAATGAGATGAAATGAATACGACCTAACTTATATGCTTCCAAATCCAACAATATCGCAGAATCAAGATTATCTTAACGGCCTCAGCGAAAATAAGCAACTATACAATATCAATTACCAAAAACCAATCTACAATTCCATTTTAATCCACAAATCTCAAGGCCATTATCATTAGTATACTGTGTGTGTGTGTGTGATCAACATCCATGCTAACCGATAGAGACTCAAATTCAATACATAATCAATCTCTTGGAAGGAATCATACATCGCAAACTTAAAAAAATTTCAAAAATAGACAACTTCAATTAAAACTAAACAATCACTAACTCGGGGGTTCAAGCTGGGTACTTATACTTTATTCATATATATATATATATATATATATATATATATATATATTATATACGGGGGCTTTTTGCTCTTATTTCTCATTTTTTTTATACACATAGCTATGCAATGTCTTATTCCCTTAGGCTTTTCAATGCTACCTTAACGAGCTTTCGACCAACGACTCCCAGACCATTAAGACCTTAGGGCGCTAGGTGTAAAGACAATCATCTCGGGCTTACTTACTCAAGTAATAAATGCCACAAAACTAGACAAGCATGCCACAGTGTTTATTCAATTTTTTTAGAAAAATAAAGCTTATATACCCCACATATCATCCCCCAAACTTAGGTTCTTACCTAACTTTAGCCTTTACTATCCATTCTTGTCGTTTTGTCATTCACTCTAGCATTATCCTTTAGAGACCATTTAGGTATCAATTTGAACTGACCAATCAACACAGATGTTTGTTAATCGTGCTATCCTTTTATACCAGCTTCAAACAAGATCATGATTCGATTCATAGCAAAAATTATATCATAGTTCTAATACTCAATACTGTATGTATTAACTTATTGTCAATCACATCATTGGTCCTCAAACAATATGAAATACAACATTGATGGACTTATGCAACACAATATTTATTAACTAATTTTTTTTATATATATATAAGGATAACAAAATGCATTGCAAGATTATCTACTATGCAATGACAAACATTAACCTAAGCTACTATGGATGCACCTAAGCTATCATGCAATACTAAAATTAGAATGCAATACAGAAATTTAATTGACAACAATTCAAAATGCAACCTAAATGAGCTAAATGCATGCAAACATGTATTTAAATCCCCTAAACTTAAGTAATACAATGTCCTCATTAGATAAAAAGTCCAAATAAGTACGTGAGGACTTCCCTGCTATCGCTTAAGTCTAAGGAGGTGGTTGTTGTTGTTCTTCATCCGAATCGCTTGGTGGAAACCTTGGCATTGGCATGGGTTGTTGATATGGGAATTGGGCTGCCGGGTTGAAGCTTTGCAGAGTTGTGTTGAGTGAGGCAAAAGATGCGTTCATAGCATCAAACATATGATCTTGCCACATCGCCAATCGCCTCATTTCCTGACGTGTTGCGTTATTGTGTGCATTAAATTGATTTTAAAAAACAAGGAATTGAGAACTGGATATGGCCTCAGCCTGCGGTACCTGCTCAGTCCCTTGATCGCCCATTGGTTCATCATCCTCCCTCGATGTCTCCGTAGCATCCACGTCGTCATCCGAATCTGACGAAAAAATAAAACCCAGACCACGCGGATGTGACTCTCCCCTTGCCTATACGGAATACCACGCTATCATTCTAGTTTTAAGCAATACAAGCGACAATTGTGTGGGATCGTCATCAGACCATCTAACTCCTACATTGCGACACAACCCACAAATGAGAGATGGGTGTGGCAAGCCTCCAGAAAAATTCCCACGTAAGTACCGGCGGATTGATGAACAGATTATGGCCCCAAGCGTCAATGATAAAATCTTGCACAATGGCGTACAACAGTAACGCCTTCTCTTTGGTGATGTCCGAGGTATGTTGGGATGGAAGTAATTTTGCACATAAGAAGGCGTACCATACTTTGCCATATCGGCTAAGGTCTTTGCTAGTGAAACATGATGCCTCCCTTTCGAACCTTGATCCAAGATGTTCTCGGCTTTGTCATCTACGTGATTATAGCATCAAAGTCTGGGTCAGAATTACAGAGATGAGCATACTAGCAGTGGCGAGGCACCCTCAGTTGGTAGTAGGTGTTAATGGAGTCGGCACTAAATAGAACCAACCGTCCTCGCACAAATGCGTGGAATGGTTCTTTGTCCTCAGCATTTACGTAGAATTCTTTGACGATGTTAATGACGGCTGGTTCTGGCTCCTCGGTGAATTTGGTTCATCTCTTTTGGTAAATTTGAGGCATAAGCTCCCCATCGTTAGGATCTGGTGCCAACCCCCTCTTCGGTGTAAGGGCTTTGGTGAGCATAGTAGTTATACAGGTCGGTGGCGGCGGTACTTGCAAATTTCTGGTGATCGAAGGTGCGTGTTGGTTGAGATGACCGTGAGCTTTCTCCCCTTTATCATTTAAAAGATGATGGTTAAGCCATGATCTCGCTCTGGTGTGTGACTTGCTTTAACTTTCCCCCAAACTTTTCAATTTGCTCTTCTCTAACTCTCAAGTATTCTTATGAATTTGCTATGTCAAGTGGGTAGTGATATATATAGAGGTTGAAGGATGGCTATCATTGGTGGAGTGAAGAGGTGGAGAAGAGTAATGGAGTATTGGTGGTAATGGTAGTAGTGGGTGATTGGTTATGTGAGGAGGTTATAAGGTTTAATGGAGATAGTGGTTGATTAGTTATGCGAGGAGGTTATGAGGTAGTGAGGAAGTGGGAAATTGGTGTTTTATTGGGAAGAGGAGAAGTCTGTGTAACTGCCAATATATGTTGCTGCCCAGGACCCCCGCCCCGGTAGGGGGTATTGTATTCGTAAGGCCCACCCTAATAGGCTTGCATTCTGTCAACTGGATTCGAGGACCCCCGCCCTGGTGGGTGTTGTAGTACTGAAAAGGCATGCCCCGGCGGGCTATGCCACTGTCAAACTTATTTGATGACCCCCCGCCCCGGCAGGGGTTATAGTACACAAGGGGCCCTCGGCGGGCATGCTTACTATCAGGCTCTTTTTTCTGCTTCATGTGGTTTACTTAATTCTCCATTTTTCATCCTGCAAGATTTAACACATGAGAATTAGTGAGTTATAAATAACATAATATAATGTGGAGATATTAACGAGACTTTTATTATTCTTCTACCTAGTAAGTTAATGAAAACTATGATTAAACACATATGAATTAAAAATATGATAAATAAACTAAAGATTGGGTTGCCTCCCAATTAACGCTTGATTTTAAGTCGTTCAGCCTGACTACTTCCTGCTTATGTTGTGTCGGTCAATGTGATGGAGATCACGTCGGTGTTAGCTTTTCCACCCCAATAATGCTTTAGACGGTGTCTGTTGACTTTGAATGTTTCTAGTGGATTGTGATTGTAGATTTCGACTGCACCATGAAAGAATACCCGCTTGACCGTGAATGGTTTCGACCATCTCGACTTAAGCTTTCCGGGGAACAATCACAGTCGTGAGTTGAACAAGAGTACTGATTGGCCTGACTCAAATGTTCGATGCATAATTTTTTGGTTGTGCCATCTTTTGACTTTTTCTTTATATAGTTTGGCATTCTTATAAGCGTGAAGGTGAAATTCGTCGAGTTCATTCAATTGAAGTAGTCTCTTCTCACCTACAGTTGTTTGATCAAAATTGAGTTTTTGCACAGCCCAATATGCCTTATGTTGTAGCTCAACCTGGTAAATGACATGCCTTCCTATACAGTAATTGGTATGGTGACATTCCGATTGGTGTCTTGTACACCGTCCTGTACGCCCATAGTGCATCGTCCAATATAATTGACCAATCTTTCCTGCTAGGATTCACCACTTTCTCTAGTATCTTCTTAACTTCTCTATTAGACACCTCAGCCTGTCCACTGGTTTTAGGGTAATACGTTGTAGCTACCTTGTGATTGACCCCATACTTGGACAAAAGAGCAGTTAAGGACTTATTGTAGAAGTGACTACCTTCGTCACTGATTATTGCTCTTGGTGTGCCAAATCTCGTGAAGATATTCTTTTGTAGGAATTTGAGGATCACCTTGGCATTGTTTGATGGTAATGCTGCAGCCTTCAACCCACTTCGATACATAATCCACTGCGAGTAGAATATACTGATTGTTCAAGGATGAATGGAATGGCCCCATGAAATTGATACCCCATACGTCAAAGATTTCCGCTTCAAGAATCGTTTACAAAGGCATCTCATTCCATTTCGAAATGTTGCCCACCCTTTGACACCTATCGCATTGCTTGACAAAATGGTGAGCATCTTTGAATAACGTAGGCCAATAAAAACCTGCTTGTAACACCTTCGCTGCTGTCCTCTCGCTAACATAGTGTCCGTCATACTCCAATGAGTGACATTCATATAGAATATTCTTCACTTCACTATATGGGACGCACCGTCGAATCATTTTGTCGGTGCACTGCTTGAACAAATATGGTTCATCTCATATGTACCAGTTCACGTCGTGAAGAAATTTCCTTTTCTGTTGTCTTGTGAGGTCAGGTGGTAGAATATTGCTCACAATGAAATTTTCATAATCCCCATACCATGGAATTTCTACTGAAATCCCAAATAGTTGCTCATCTAGGGAATGACTCATTAATCTCACATCTATCGTCTTTCGCTTTCCCTTGGTTTTCCAACCTAGACAAGTGATCGGCTACTTGGTTCTCCATCCCCTTTCTATCCTTTATTTCTAAGTCAAACTCTTGAAGTAGGAGAATCCACTGGATAAGGTGTGGTTTAGCATCTTTTTTCGATATCAAGTACCGAATCGCTGCATGGTCTGTGTAGACTATCACCTAAGTCCCGATCAAGTAAGCCCAAAATTTGTCAAAAAGCATACACCACTGCAAGCAATTCCTTTTCTGTGGTTGTGTAATTCATTTGAGTCTCTGTAAGCGTTTTTCTTACATAGTATATGGCATGAAACACCTTATCTCGACGTTGGCCTAAAATAGCCCCAACCGCGTAGTCACTTGCATCACACATGAGCTCGAATGGCATGCTCCAATCCGGTGCGACTATAACGGGGGCTGTAGTTAATTTTCATTTTAATAAGTCAAAAGTTGTCTTACATTCTTCATCAAAGCTGAACGTTGCATCCATCTCTAACAAACTGCATAGAGGTTTTTCAATTTTAGAGAAGTCTTATATGAACCTCCGGTAGATCCCAGCGTGTCCTAAGAAACTCCTAATACCCTTCACTGAGTTTGGTGGAGGCAATTTTTCAATAATTTCCAGCTTTGCTTTGTCAACTTCCAACCCTTAAGCTGATACCTTATGGCCCAAAATTATGCCATTTTCAACCATGAAGTGACATTTTCCCCAATTTATTACGAGATTCGTGTCTTTACATCTTTTCAACACCATGACCAGATTCTTTAAGCAAATATCGAAGTTGTCCCCATAGACCGAAAAGTCATCCATGAAGACCTCAACATTTTTCTCCACCATATCTGAAAAAATGGCCATCATACACCATTGGAAAAGTTGTAGGTGCATTGCATAGCCCAAAAGACATCCTCCTGAATGCAAATGTGCCGTAAGGGCACGTGAATGTGGTCTTCTCTTGATCCTCCAGAGCGATGACTATTTGGTTGTAGCCCGAGTACCCATCCAACAAACAGTAATATTGGTGTCCCTGCCAATCTATCTAACATTTGATCAATAAAGGGCAGCGGGAAATGATCTTTTCGAGTTGCCTTGTTTAATTTTTTGTAATCCATGAAAACCCTCCAACCTGTCACTGTTCTAGTCGGTATTAATTCGTTGTCCTCATTCTGCACCACTGTCATTCCTTATTTTTTCTGCACGCACTGCACTAGACTAACCCATTTGCTGTAGAAAATTGGGTAGAAGATACCGACATCTAACCACTTTAAAATTTCCTTCTTCACAACTTCCTTCATAATCGGGTAAAGTCATCATTGTTGTTCCACCGTTGGTTTTGCCTCATCTTCCATTAAGATCTTTTGAATACAAAATGAAGGGCTGATTCCCTTTATGTCTGCAATTGTCCACCCAATAGCTGATTTGTGTTCCCAAAGCACCCTCAACAACTTTTCTTCCTGCATTTCGTTAAGTGCAGCTGAAATAATAATAGGTAAAGAATTTGAATTGCCTAAATATGCATACCTGAGGTGTTTAGGGAGTTGCTTAAGTTCCAACTTTGGTGGCTCTTCCAATGATGGTTTAAGTTTTTCGGCGGCTACTTCCTCTGTGTTCACTGGTTCAAACGGTGTTCTGAATCTAGAAACTCGTGGCAATGAGTCTAGCATTTGTAAGTAATCCACTAATTCTGGATCGTCGACCTCTTCATCCCCCAATAATGTTGTTTCTAACGGATCATTTACCAAACTCTTGCTCATATCATCACTGATGATTTGCTCAATTAAATCCATTCGAAAACATTCTTCCTCATCCGTAGGGAATTTCATGGCCTTAAACACATTGAATTTTACTTCTTGATCTTGGACCCTCATAGTGAGTTCTCCTTTTTGTACATCTATGAGTGTCCTTCCCGTGGCCAAAAATGGTCTCCCTAGGATAATTGGGATGTTCTTGTCCTCCTCAAAGTCCTAGAATGATAAAGTCCGCGGGGAATATAAACTTATCCACTTTCACTAAGATATCCTCTATTATGCCTCTCGGATATGTGACTGACCTATCTATCAACTGTAATGTAATGTTTGTAGGCCTTGGCGCGGGCAAACCTAATTCTAAGTATACTGATAAGGGCATAAGGTTTACACTCGCCCCCAAATCACATAAACACTTGTTGAAATGTATATTCCTGATCGTGCATAGAATAGTGAAGTTCCCTGAGTCCTTGAGTTTTGGTGGTAATTTATGTTGTAATACCGCAGCTACACTCCTCGGTTAGTGCAACTATCTCGAAATCATTCCCATTTCTTCATCCTTGACAGAATCTCTTTCATAAATTTTACGTAGCTCGGCATTTGTTCTAAGGCCTCTGCAAATGGTATGTTGATTTGAAGTTTCTTGAAAACTTCCAAAAATTTTGCAAATTGCTTGTCTAATTTTTGTTTTTGAACTCTTTGCTGGAATGGTGGGGGAGGATAGACAACTGGTTCACTAACAGGTTTGTTCTTTTTCATTTGTTTTCCGTCCCCCTGCTTTACCTCACCCTCTGTATTTTCTTTCTCTATTTCAACCTCCTTTGTAGCTGAAATTTCTGTCTCTTGACCATTAAGCTGTTTTCCACTTCTCAACATAATAGCTTGACAATGCTCATGATTATCCTTAGGATTTCTCTCGGTGTCACTTGGTAACGTCCCTTGTGGTCTGTTATTAATGCCAACACAATTTTCCATATCTGATTCTCTAGATTCTTGATCTCCATCTCTTGTGATTTCATAGCCATCTCTTGTGATTTCATAGCCATTGCTTGATTTTTCATAGCCACCTCATTTCTAGTTATGTATTTTGTCACCAACTCCTCTAGATCTGATTTCCTTTCTTGATGTTGAGTTGGTTGTTGATGGTTCTGAAATCCTGGTGGATATGATGATCTTGGAGGTTGTTGCTGCTGGTTATTGATCTATGAAAAATTAAGATGATTCCTATTTCCTTGATTGTATGTGTTCTGGTATGTGTTTTGCGGAATTCTATTATAATTGCCCACAAACTGCACAGATGTTGGATTTATAGCGCATTGATCTGTTGGGTGCTCTCCCGCGCACAACTTGTGGCAGCCCCGAATTCGGGCCCCAAATCACCACGGATCCGATATACTAATTCTATAACTGTTTGCGGAAGATATAAACATAAATTGTTTATACATTAAACTTTACACACTTATCCCCAAGGTCGAGTAACCTTAACTTTTACACAATTCATAAACTATCTAAAATACAACACATTTATCAAAATACGCTATTACAAACTAGCCGCACTTTATATTCCAAGCTGAACTTGGCATTATCTTTTTCCTGTATCCGAATGCATTCGCCTTATCTGCAATGTTTTATCATGATATAGCAAGGGTGAGCATGAAAGTTGCCCAACAAGTTTAAATACAATAATATAACGATATATCATGATCGAAGAGTATGAATAATAAGCTGGCTATAATTCATCAATATAATTGAGAACTAGCACAAACAAACTTTTGACTGAACAAGTTTTAAACATGAACAAACATTTCTGAACCAACTGGTAATGAAGGTGATCAGCCTTTCATACCTGACTTATACATGCAAGATGTACAGGATACAATTTTCGTGGCAATCAGCAATGATTAACCATAAGCTTGAATAAAACACTCTTATTAGAGTTAAGTACAAAGAAACTTGCCTGAACCGTTGATTACCGCAATGCAATTTATAACGCTTTACCCGAAGACCTAATATTAGTAATATAGATCTCTAATATTAGAATAATATCATCACAATATAATACTGTTATATTTATATCCACAGAATAACCTAAACACATAGCACATAATCCTATCAGTCTATAATACACATAAGACTTGGCATCAAATTAGACTATTAAGTTTTAGTTGATACCGACACAATTTTATCATCTCGACGGTCTAGTCGGACAAATATCGAGTTTAAGTTCAATTAAACTCTGCTCAAGCACTTAACCATGCTATAGAATCACATTTATATGATTTAACACTCGCCTTTTCATTTCATAAGTTATTCGTTAACACCTAGTAAGTTAAATACTAATCCAGCAACCTGGATTCTAAATCTAGCAACTAAATTACCAACTCAGCAACCTGGATTCCAAATCCAGCAATCTAAACTGCAATCCAGCAAACTGGATTCAACATATTATATAATCCAGCAAGCTGTATTCTATATCCGTGTCACGAAAATACCAAATCAGTTTATTATTTTCCTATCCTTTGTCCAAACACATATACACATATTTCATCCACAGAAATTATTTTTCCATAATTTTCCAACTTCCTTTGATATTTTTCAAAAATTAATACTAGTGTGTAGCTTAAGAAATTAGCTACCTCGTGCTTAACTCCAAACATTCTCATCTCTTGGGATAACCTTATATATGTTAACTTGATGCTCCATTTTAAATTTCGTGGTAATCGGAGTTGTAGAACTCCGTTTATAGCGATTTCCGTCGGAAAATCACAAAAATTAGAACGGTCATAACATGGTCGTTTTAACTCGGAATCAGCTCATTTTTGGACACGAGCTACATAATACCATATATTTTCATTTTCCGAAAGACCAGAATTTTTCTCATTAAATAAATGTCCGAAACAGCCCCTGGTAAATTTTGGGCAGCAACTTTTTGTCATTTGGCAGTTTTGGAGTCCTTCACCAAAACTTAAATAAAATGAAATATATAACTCCAATTAATGATACGTCAATTTTGTTGGGTTCGTATCTTTCCGAACTACAGTTTTCATCTATCATAATCCATATTTGGACATGTTAAGCTCCCGGAATTTAGCCCGGAAGTGGCTATTCAAAACTGTCCTTCTAACAGTTTTTATTACCCTTGTGTAGTTTGGGAGAAATCCCATAACTCTCTCCTCCGATGTCGGATTTAATCCGTTTTGGAGTCTATTGAAAGCTTATTGAGTTTACTATAACATATCACAAGTCCAGAATTTTTAGAGTACCCTAACAAATCCGAAATTTTCTGTTTAGGGCAGCAGTCCACTAATTCATTTAAAACAAAAAAACTGTTTTGGTTCTTCTTCTTTGTTCAAGCTTATCAAGCCTAAAAATGGCAAGATCTAACCATAAAATATTATATATCATGTAGATCTTCCCTCATATGGTTCAAAATCATAAGTTCAACACTTGATCTAAAACACCATATCAAAACACTTTTTAAAAGTTTAACTTTTCCGGAAAATTTCCATTTTTCTATTCCTTTTAATTCCAACCAAATCAACACCCAATATGGGTAGATATAATCATAAAACTCTCATAAACACATAGATCTAAGGTTTTTGAGTTGATAACTATGGATTCAAGGTTTGATTTACAATCATCAAAAATTAACTAAACAAAAAAGGGTTTATACCTTTGATTGATTCCCTTCCTTCTTCTAAAATATGAGATATATCTTGGGTGCATGAAGATCAAAGTCTTCTCTTCTCCATGAGGCTCATCCGAACTCCTCACTCTCTTTTGTTCTTGAGTTAGCTAATAAGAAGTAATGGAATGAGAGAGATATGGAATGATTTTGGGTGTTAATAATGTTTTTGAATACCACCGGTCATGTGACCAATAATTCACCAAATTCTTTCTCTTTTCTCACACAATTACTAAATGGTTGCTTGCACCTTTATCTAAATGTGTTGGTTAAATTAGAAATTGACACCTAAGGAGGTTAGGTAGGAGTTGGTTCACCAACTAAATAAATAATTTACATGCTCCTTTTATTCTCTTCCACATACCATCCGGCCAAATGGCTTATTTGATCCCACTAACTCTTGCTCTTTCTCTCACAATCCACTAAAGCTTTGCTTGGAAGTATTGCCAAAGTGTTGGCTTAAACAAATGAGGACACATGGGGGGAGTTGGTAAGAGTTATTCAACTACTAAAGTAAATAAATCACATTCATCTCCCTTTTTTTTCCTTCTCTCTTGGCCGGCCACTTGGCTTCTTTTGCCACATGATGGCTTTCCTCTTATCTCTTATCTAGCATACTTAATGTCTATACTACCCTTTTCTCAAATGGGCTAAAAGTTGGGCCAATCAATTACTATATTGCTTGGGCCTCTTAACCAATTTCATTCGCCAACACTTGGGCTATAAATCTACATAATCCTAATACCTTAAATTCTTATCCAACTCAATTCATTTAATTAGGGTTTTTACTTCCTCAATTAAAACACCAATCCTTGCTCATTCACATCTATTTCCTTAACCCAATTAGACTTGCTATAATTAGGTTATAAAATTAATCATTTGAGATATATAAAATAATTCTCCTAGAATTAGTAAGTATTCTAAATACCACAATTCTCTTTTTCATAACCCTTAAGTTATTAAATCCTTCATTCCTAATATATATAATTAGGGTTACACTAGTTTCTTTTGGTTTGTTTATATTAATAAACAAATCTAAATCATCACATAATATTCATATTCATTACTCACATAACTACTTAAGCCATTAGAGTTTATACATAGCATTAGAGTTTCTAATTTAGCAATTAGGGTTATCTCTAATATATTATCAAAATACATAAGCCATTATATTTAGCCTTTGATTTCCCAAATTAGGGTTTCTGAACATATCGTTAGGGTTTTCTAACTTAATCACCATATTCATATCATGATTTTAGTGTTTCGGATTCCCGGAACTGAAACTAGGGTTTCAGAACCGATTTTTATGGTTTCTTATCAGACGTTAGGGTTTTCTAACAGAACGTTGACGTTCTTAATATATACTTAGGGTTTGACACATATATAATTAATCTGGTCAACCCTTGACCCTTACCCACATTTAGTACACATTAATATTCACATAAATCCTTAATCCTGAATAATTCACCTATATCCTTCACCTAATTTTGAAATCCTCAAAATTCAATCCCAATAACATCAAACGCATACACTTATTTCCTGTCTAGGTCTATTATTTGACCTTAAATCAATCAATAAATTTTTTAAAAATATTCTAAATTCTTGGGTTGTCACATTCACCCCTCCTTATAAGAATTTCATCCCCGAAATTCACCTTACACCTTACACCTTACACCGTGCACCTTACACCATTCACACATATCACATGCTACCCAATACACCACTCACAAGAGTAAAAGGGTTCAAATTGTGCTGAGGGGTCATATAGACCATGAACACATAGTTTTAACGGTATTTATACCGCAAAACAAAACATTACTTGGTATGTTTACAATCACAAAGAAGATAAACTATCGTTGCTAGTACTTTAGGTGATTAGCCCATCGTACAGTTACGTCATGCATAACGTATTAATTATTTTTAGCGAATATTTACGCTATTAGATTGGATTATTTATCCAAACAACATAGTTCACCTCAGTCTTATCATAGGATTCCATTCCAAAGAAATTTGGTAAATTAAACTTTTTGAAAACATTTTCGAGAATGACGTCATGATGCCGTACTGTATTTACAGTCCGTTGAGGATTCCGTCATTTGGTGATTTTATCATGCTACATCATACCATAGTGGAATAGTGACTTTAAGTCAAATTCACACTAAGTAATACTGCATTGATGACTCCATCATTTTTATCATCTCTGCACCAGGTTACATGGTACATAAGTGATAAATAAAAACAATTTTTTTTTAAAAGGCACATAGTCGTATTTAGCTTGATGTCAAAAATTTGAAGTTTTGCATAGCTAGGAGTTTAGGAAAACCTAAGTCTCCACTAATGATCATTTGCTTAAACATTCTATCTGTTCCTATTATCCTCAATACTCCATTCATACAACTATACCCAGTTCATAAAACCACACTTATGAGTCCATAAATTGCCACAATCATATGAGTTCACAAACTTTCCTAGACAGACCTTTGGCGTCCATTCGCTGAGGGGTTCATAAATATTTCACATAACTATGAGTCAAGAATGTCACATAAGTATTAGTTTTAAGAACTCGTACTTAACTTTATATCCTCTACTTGTGACCTATCTATTTGTTATATACATGAGAAAGGAATCACCCTCTTAACACGCATATAGCAAATAGCGCGACATAAACATGTCAATGATTATCAGTGCCAGAAACTAAGTGGTTGTCAAACCAAACTCGACAACTAATCAATATAGGAAGCTAAGTGAACAATTCCCCGCCCATACAAAGAATTGGTCAACCTAACCACTACATCGACCAGGAAGCTAAGTGATTCTAAAACCAAGTACAAATTCCCCGCCCATATAAGGAATCATACAACTCAGCTGTCGATAAGAGTCCTCAATTGAATCCTCACCTAATACTTAACCCCCTCTTTCCATACGAATTTCATTTAATCCGTATTCATAATCCATAACTCTTTCATGAGTGTTCATAGTACAATTTCATAGTACAACTTACACACAGCGTCATGCTGTAAACTTTTCAATCATCAGATTGATTCTTTCTGGCTGTCATAACCTTATCAGATCACGGGGTGATCTTATCGTATATATTACGATTCAATTCTATGACTTGATCGTTTTTTTTACAATCTTCTATCCCTGCACTTTCAGTCTTTTAGACTCGATCTATTCACCGTTACTGTTCAACTTTATTATCAGAGTTAGGGAACTCTGTGTCTTTACACTCGCCGAGATTCATCTTTGAATCTTACAGATACACTAACTCGATTTGAGTTAATACTTAATCCTAATCACTGCGATTATTGGTCTCAGGTATTACTACCTAAGCTTCATAACCAACAGCTTTGATACCAACTGTGGCAGGCCCGAATCCGGGCCCCAAATCACCACGGATCCGGTATACTAATTCTATAACTGTTTGCGGAAGATATAAACATAAATTGTTTATACATTAAACTTTACACACTTATCCCCAAGGTCGAGTAACCTTAACTTTTACACAATTCATAAACTATCTAAAATACAACACATTTATCAAAATACGCTATTACAAACTAGCCGCACTTTATATTCCAAGCTGAACTTGGCATTATCTTTTTCCTGTATCTGAACGCATTCGCCTTATCTGCAATGTTTTATCATGATATAGCAAGGGTGAGCATGAAAGTTGCCCAACAAGTTTAAATACAATAATATAACGATATATCATGATTGAAGAGTATGAATAATAATCTGGCTATAATTCATCAATATAATTGAGAACTAGCACGAACAAACTTTTGACTGAACAAGTTTTAAACATGAACAAACATTTCTGAACCAACTGGTAATGAAGGTGATCAGCCTTTCATACCTGACTTATACATGCAAGATGTACAGGATACAATTTTTGTGGCAATCAGCAATGATTAACCATAAGCTTGAATAAAACACTCTTATTAGAGTTAAGTACAAAGAAACTTGCATGAACCGTTGATTACCGCAATGCAATTTATAACGCTTTACCCGAAGACCTAATATTAGTAATATAGATCTCCAATATTAGAATAATATCATCACAGTATAATACTGTTATATTTATATCCACAGAATAACCTAAACACATAGCACATAATCCTATCAGTCTATAATACACATAAGACTTGGCATCAAATTAGACTATTAAGTTTTAGTTGATACCGACACAATTTTATCATCTCGACGGTCTAGTCGGACAAATATCGAGTTTAAGTTCAATTAAACTCTGCTTAAGCACTTAACCATGCTATAGAATCACATTTATATGATTTAACACTCGCCTTTTCATTTCATAAGTTATTCGTTAACACCTAGTAAGTTAAATACTAATCCAGCAACCTGGATTCTAAATCTAGCAACTAAATTACCAACTCAGCAACTTGGATTCCAAATCCAGCAATCTAAACTGCAATCCAGCAAACTGAATTCAACATATTATATAATCAAGCAAGCTGTATTCTATATCCGTGTCACGAAAATACCAAATCAGTTTATTATTTTCCTATCCTTTGTCCAAACACATATACACATATTTCATCCACAAAAATTATTTTTCCATAATTTTCCAACTTCCTTTGATATTTTTCAAAAATTAATACTAGTACGTAGCTTAAGAAATTAGCTACCTCGTGCTTAACTCCAAACATTCCCATCTCTTGGGATAACCTTATATATGTTAACGTGATGCTCCATTTTAAATTTGTGGCAATCGGAGTTGTAGAACTCCGTTTATAGCGATTTCCGTCGAAAAAATCACAAAAATTAGAACGGTCATAACTTGGTCGTTTTAACTCGGAATCAGCTCATTTTTGGACACGAGCTACATAATACCATATATTTTCATTTTCCAAAAAGGCCGAAAATTTTCTCATTAAATAAATGTCCGAAGCAGCCCCCGGAAAATTTTGGGCAGCAACTTTTTGTCATTTGGCAGTTTTGGAGTCCTTCACCAAAACTTAAATAAAATGAAATATATAGCTCCGATTAATGATCCGTCAATTTTTTTGGGTTCGTATCTTTCCGAACTACAGTTTTCATCTATCACAATCCATATTTGGACATGTTAAGCTCCCGTAATTTATCCCGGAAGTGGCTGTTCAAAACTGTCCTTCTAACGATTTTTATTACCCTTGTGTAGTTTGGGAGAAATCCCATAACTCTCTCCTCCGATGTCGGATTTAGTCCGATTCGGAGTCTATGGAAAGCTTATTGAGTGTACTATAACATATCACAAGTCCAGAATTTTTAGAGTACCCTAACAAATCCGAAATTTTCTGTTTAGGACAGCAGTCCACTAATTCATTTAAAACAAAAAAACTGTTTTGGTTCTTCTTCTTTGTTCATGCTTATCAACCCTGAAAATGGCAAGATATAACCATAAAATATCATATATCATGTATATCTTCCCTCATATGGTTCAAAATCATAAGTTCAACACTTGATCTAAAACACCATATCAAAACACTTTTTAAAAGTTTAACTTTTCCGGAAAATTTCCATTTTTCTATTCCTTTTAATTCCAACCAAATCAACACCCAATATGGGTAGATATAATCATAAAACTCTCATAAACACATAGATCTAAGGTTTTTGAGTTGATAACTATGGATTCAAGGTTTGATTTACAATCATCAAAAATTAACTAAACAAAAAAGGGTTTATACCTTTGATTGATTCCCTTCCTTCTTCTAAAATATGAGATATATCTTGGGTGCATGAAGATCAAAATCTTCTCTTCTCCATGAGGCTCATCCGAACTCCTCATTCTCTTTCTCTCTCTCTCTTATGTTCTTGAGTTAGCTAATAAGAAGTAATGGAATGAGAGAGAAATGGAATGATTTTGGGTGTTAATAATGTTTTTGTATACCACCGGTCATGTGACCAATAATTCACCAAATTCTCCACCAATTTTCTCTTTTCTCACACAATTACTAAATGGTTGCTTGCACCTTTATCTAAATGTGTTGGTTAAATTAGAAATTGACACCTAAGAAGGTTAGGTAGGAGTTGGTTCACCAACTAAATAAATAATTTACATGCTCCTTTTATTCTCTTCCACATACCATCCGGCCAAATGGCTTATTTGATCCCACTAACTCTTGCTCTTTCTCTCACAATCCACTAAAGCTTTGCTTGGAAGTATTGCCAAAGTGTTGGCTTAAACAAATGAGGACACATGGGGGAGTTGGTAAGAGTTGTTCAACTACTAAAGTAAATAAATCACATCCATCTCCCTTTTTTTTCCTTCTCTCTTGGCCGGCCACTTGGCTTCTTTTGCCACATGATGGCTTTCCTCTTATCTCTTATCTAGCATACTTAATGTCTATACTACCCTTTTCTCAAATGGGCTAAAAGTTGGGCCAATCAATTACTATATTGCTTGGGCCTCTTAACCAATTTCATTCGCCAACACTTAGGCTATAAATCTACAAAATCCAATACCTTAAATTCTTATCCAACTCAATTCATTTAATTAAGGTTTTTACTTCCTCAATTAAAACACCAATCCTTGCTCATTCACATCTATTTCCTTAACCCAATTAGACTTGCTATAATTAGGTTATAAAATTAATCATTTGAGATATATAAAATAATTCTCCTAGAATAGTAAGTATTCTAAATACCACAATTCTCTTTTTCCATAACCCTTAAGTTATTAAATTTTTCATTCTAATATATATAATTAGGGTTACACTAGTTTCTTTTGGTTTGTTTATATTAATAAACAAATCTAAACCATCACATAATATCCATATTCATTACTCAAATAACTATTAATCCTTAGGATTTTATACATAGCATTAGAGTTTCTAATTTAGCAATTAGGGTTATCTCTAATATATTATCAAAATACATAAGCCATTATATTTAGCCTTTGATTTCCCAAATTAGGGTTTCTGAACATATCGTTAGGGTTTTCTAACTTAATCACCATATTCATATCATGATTTTAGTGTTTCGGATTCCCGGAACTGAAACTAGGGTTTCAGAACCGATTTCTATGGTTTCTTATCAGACGTTAGGGTTTTCTAACAGAACATTAAAGTTCTTAATATATACTTAGGGTTTGACACATATATAATTAATCTGGTCAACCCTTGACCCTTACCCACATTTAGTACACATTAATATTCACATAAATCCTTAATCCTGAATAATTCACCTATATCCTTCACCGAATTTTGAAATCCTCAAAATTCAATCCCAATAACATCAAACGCATACACTTATTTCTTGTCTAGGTCTATTATTTGACCTTAAATCAATCAATAAAATTTTTAAAAATATTCTAAATTCTTGGGTTGTCACACAACTCACATATAACTGCCACTTGTCGTACTTGTTGTGCATGTGCCCCTGTCATAGAATCCAACTTCTTCGAAAGTGCTGCAATCTGTGCTTGTATAGTTATCACACCATCCAATTCTAAAACCTTAGCTGCCTTTGCTTGTGTCATTCTCGCTATGGGCCACTGGTAGTTGTTAGCCGCCATGGTTTCAAGTAAGTCGTATGCTTCCTTGTAACTCTTGGTCATAAATGCTCTGCCCGATGCTGCATCAATACTAGTTCTGAGATTCCCATGTAGTCCGTTGTAAAATGTGTTCATTTGCAGCCACTTCGGTAATCCATGATGTGGGCATTTTCTGAGAAATTCTTTATATCTCTCTCATGCCTCATATAGCGACTCCCCATGTTGTTGCTCAAATATCGTTATCTCGTTCCTCATCTTTGTAGTTTTCGCCAGTGGAAAGAATTTGGCTAGGAATTTCTCCGCTAAATCCTCCCATGTAGTGATCGATCCAGGCGGTAGAGAATGCAACCAACTCTTTGCCTTGTCCCGTAGAATGAATGGGAACAAGCGAAGTCTCATCGCATCATCCGACACCCCATTGTACCTAAAGGTGTCGCAAATCTCCAGAAAACTGACAAGATGCTCGTTCGGATCGTCATTTGCCAATCCCCAAACTAGACTGAATTTTGAATCATTTGAATTATCTCGGGCTTGATTTCAAATGTGTTAGCAGCTATTGCGGGCCTGATGATGCTTGACTGCAGTTCAGTCACCTTGGGTGTGGCAAAGTCCCTTAATGCTTTTTGATCTTCAGCTGTCATTACCTCTTCCTTTTCAGATGTTTCGAATTCTTGCCTCGTTTCCTTGATCCACTTACTCAACCTCTGAAACCTTATCTCAATGTCATCCTCAAAAGGCAGTAAGTCTGGATTTTTGGACCGAGTTTGCATAAACTGCTTCCCACACCTAAAATAAGAAGCCCAAAATAAAAATAAAAATAAAAATGTCTAAGTAAAGCAGGATTAATTAAACTGATATTGTAAAACTATTAAGATTTATACTAAATAGTCCCCGGCAACGGCGCCAAAAACTTGTTGGGTAAAATCTAATTACGCACAACACGCAAGTATAAGTGGTCAATAAGTAATATAGTGATAAGTAAAGTATCGTTCCCATAGAGACTAACTAGCAATAATCTTAACTTACAATTACCAATTTCCTATTAACCCTAATTTTATTAAACAAATCAACTCAATGATTATAACTAATGATTCTAAATTAAATAGCAATTAAACTATCACAAAACAATTACAAATATCAAAATCTAGAATTTCATCAATTAATGGAGAATTAGACTTGTGATTTCACCCTAAGATTCACTCTGATTTTAACACCTTTATTCCAATTCAATGCACTATCCCACTTTATTAATCAAGAACACGAAAGTAGTATTAACCACCTCTCGATGCACTAATACCGTATTAACGTAAATCTATAATTAAGATAGAAATCCGTTAAACACCTTAATCAACTAACCCACTATATCTCTATATGAATTACAATTGAAGAAAGTTTAAGAATAAGTTCTCTATCCGATTACATGCGATGTCAAACATATCTCAACCTTCACATTCATCAAGATTAAGCTATTCACAAAATCATGAACACGTGCTATATTAATTAGGTCTAGATTTGAATATCCTCTCTCGATTCCATCCAATTCCACAAAGAATTGTTGATCATACAATTCATAGATTCAAGCTCAAATCAATATAGATAAACAGGAAATAGACTATTAAATTGGAACTTAAAGTTTATAAAATCATCGATTCACTCAAAGATCCATCATAAGCCTAAAAAGTGAATTAGTTCATGTCAAACGAAATAAACACTAAATAAATCATAGAAATCATTCTTTTAATTACAAATAAAAATCTAACACGAAGAATATTGAAAAACACCATTCACGTAGACTAAAATCGCGATCGTCTTAAAAAATCTCCCAAAGTACTCCTCCACGGTTGCTATGAAAACTGAACTTAGATCTTCGTAATATCCCCTTTGTTATTTTTTTCTCCAATTTTTATTTATTGAGTAAATCTTATCCAACACACAAGTCCCAGCCGAAATCTCCCTCAATTAGAGTTACATTGCCAGACAAATAACTAAGATTCGTGCCCAAAAAAAATTACAAACATAACAGGACACTTCAGAATCGACACCCCCCGTCCCGGCGGGCACCCTTCCTGTCTAGCATAATTGAAGACCCCCCGCCCCGGCGGGGGTACATAGTATAATTTGGCCCGCCCCAGCGGGCTATGCTTAAGCTAACTGGAGATTAAACCCCCCCCCCCCGCCCCAGCGGGGGTGTATAGGCTAATGATTCCCGCCTCGGCGGGCATGTCTTCTACCAAATGACTTTGCTGATTTTCATGTTGTACTCCAATTTTGCTCTAATTGACCTCAAATCATCCCAATTGATTCCACATATCCGTAAAATGCCTCAACAACCAACCTACACAAGAAATAACATAAAATAAGTAAAAAGGAACATGATCACAAGAATTTAGCAACAAATAAGCATGAAATGAATATTGAATCGCGTATATAAAATCCACTTATCAATTTTGTACAAACATCTAAACGTTAACACGTACAGAATCCCCTATATTAGGGTTGTTCATCTTAGTTTGACTTTAGGACTTCCGCAATAAAGGAAGTTTAGTTTGGAACTAGCTTATCAGTGGTTCTAGAATTTTAGAACATTCCTTAAGTATATATTAGTGTGACGCCCCCAAAATAGGTTTACATCACCCATTCTAAGTCGCCAAATACATGGTAAAGGAATCAAATACAAACTTCTTTTATACAATACGACAAAAGCGTAGCTAAGAGTTTTTACACGAATATTGTCTTCTAGACAATATCCAAACTCAAACGGAGTCCTCATTACATTTCTTATCACACTATTTCACAAAATAGTGAAGACTACTATAGCTACCATCTCGGACCATCACTCCGTTCCCCGATTAGTCCCAGCTACGTTCTCATTTCCTGAAGAGAATAATGAAAGAAAAAGGGTGAGCTCAATTAGCCAGTAAGAAATATTATGACTAAGATAATGCAGAATAAATTATTGTTAACCTTCAACAGTGTTAAACTGATAATAACAACAAGTTTAACTGCAGCAGAACAAGCAATCCATTAGAAGATTCATGTAGAGCATGATATCTACTATCTTCTATAATTTAAAAAGTTTACCATAAACTTTATCGCTGAGACTCAGCTCAATAAATAATCCACATCACTGAATTAGCCATGCACTACGGGCCAAGGATATTCACTAGTATCACGTCCACGAATTATCCATGCACTATGAGCCAAGGATATTTGTGTAATCATCAATGGTCATGATCATACCAACAACTGTGCATCAATGCACTACGGGCCAATGATGACTTTTCTCACATCATTTATAACATTACAGGTCATGATTATACCGAATGATCCCTGGTCATAATCATACCAATCAATAGTCCACCTATGCACGTAAGTCCAAAGATGACTTTCATCACAATATAAGCATGAGGATGATGACAATGATATAAGAATTCAGTTAAAAGAAAGTGAAGGATATATTTTTAAAGATTTATAATTTAATTTATCCAGAATTCAATAATGTCCAAATTGTCAACATGATACTTCTTTGTGGAATAAAATTCAAGAATAATATTGTATCAAAAAATGATTTAGACAGAAAAGAAATCAATTTTTGTCATGAATAATACCCCGGGTGAATAGTACCCCGTGAATAGTACTTTATAAATAGTACCCCGTGAACAGTATTCTGGCATGAAAAGCTTAACATTTAACAAGAATGTTCAAAAAAAATCCTTGTGAAACGATCCTGGATGAAGCGCAAATTTTAAGGATATTCTACTAATTTCACAGAGTATAGAAGCAATACTTTAATAAAATGAGTGTAGAATTAGGATTATGAAACAAAATAATATTACTCACATAATATAGAGTATAGAAGAAAATATTATTTCTTACGAATACTGAATAAAAATAATATCACTTACCTTAGTAGAAGGCTGGATACTGTAATAGTGAAGTAGCAGAATACTCTTCTTCTTTCTCTTTATATCTTCTCTCTCTATAATTGCCCTTGTGAGTCTTAGTGAATTGGTGAGAATGAAAGAAGAATGAGCTTCTATTTATAGGAAAACATAGTTTCGATAATTGCACGATTAGGGGCACGAATTATTACAGTATAGTACCTTCATCTATACTTCTATTTTTAATTCAGTTGTAAGACCCCAATTTTTTTTAAATAAAATGGAATTTTCTCTAATTATTATAATGAGTTAATTTGATATAATACTTTGGTTATGGATAAAATGTGCAAATTTTATAAAATAAGCAAGTGGTTATAAAATATTCATTGTTGTCGGGGAATATTCGTTTGGTCTTGAAATATTCTTGCTGTCGGAGAATATCCATACGATGGCGCAGCCATTTATGGGCCCCATAATAGAAAACGGTCGAATGAAGAAAACGACAAGTTTGAGTTTTTATAAATAACGGCGTAATTATTACCGTTAACACTGTTGGATTACCTGGTGGTTAAAATACAGTAATACGTGTGGATGCACAATAGCACACGATATTGTATAGTATTTTTGAATTATTGATTCTTACGTAAGAAGGCACTACTCAATAATTGTTATAGAAATTACTGTTCAATATTTTATTTTATTGATTCAATAATTAGTTGCGTTGATATTTTATATTATTATTGTTTCAATAATTGTCATTGCACAGTATTTCTCATTATCAGATCAATAATTCATATTATTTGAATAATATTATTAGATAACATTATTGACAGTGTCTAAGGAAGTTCTGTCTAGGAAAGGGGTTTGATCACCTAATTACATGCCAGTAAGGAGAAATCCTTATCGGAAAGCCCCATATTTCCTGGAACGACCTGGTTGTCAAAATTGTGATTCTATAATATTATTTGTGAATAATTAAATATTAATTTATATGATAAAGAAATATTTATTTTATGTAGATATAAATGAAGAATAAGGAAACATTTATTTTATGTGATTATAAATGAAGGAATTAATACTGGGGTATTTTATCAGTATTTTGTCGGAATGGAGGTATTAAAGATTGTCTGTATGTGGATTTTGGGCATTTTTCATTTGGAATTTGGAAAAACTTAAATCTACAAAGTTGTAGAGAATTTAATTTCCTATGAAATGGCCATAAAATTCGTATTTTTCTGATAAAAGGGTTATTTATTATGAGTTATTGCAGTTTCGAAAAATAAATGTTTTTTATTAAAATTAGGAGTGGGACCCACTTTTGTCCTTTGTTGATGAAATGTGTTGAATTGATTTTCAAATGTGGTGGGCTGATATTTTTTTAAAATGACATGCGTAGAAATTTTTTTATGAATATTTTATTAATTTAGTATCCTTTGGCGTTCTAGCATTTTCCTATAAATAGGTGCTTAGTTAGAATTAAAAATCATACCAGAAATATAATTTTTCTCTCTATATATTATCGAGCGTATTTTGTGAGTATTTAGACACTTTGAGAGTTGTTATTCAGTGCAAGTTTCCTACAGCCTTATATCCGATATTTCAGTCAAAAATACTATTCTTTTGAGGTAAGGGATGTTATTTTCTTCGTAAATGATGTTATTCTCTCAATATCATTATACCGAAATGTTGGTATGAATTTTATTATGAAATTTTTACCTATTCATGTCGAGGTTACTATTCACGTATACGGCACTATTCACGAGTATTGTTCACGAAGTATGATTTTTCTTGTGGAATTTCTACCTTTTGTGTCGGGGTTACTATTTGAGTATACGACACTATTCACAAATACGGCACTATTCACCAAAAAATAAAATTTTCTCTTCTTTGTCCCAGATGTCTATTATGGTTACTATCTTTGATTGTATCCATGTTTTGATCATCATTCTTGAATTTTACTCCACTATGGTTTATTATCAAGTGTTTTTGAACTTGGACTATCTAAAGTACGAATCCTTAATCTTTGTTCTTTTATCTCACTGGATTCGTTCTCTAAAATGTTTTTCGTCATCCTTAATCCTTAATAGTGATACCTGATGAATATCTCTGGCCTGTAGTTCAAAGATGAATGATTACTTGATGAATATCTTTGGCCCGTAGTGCAAAGATGAACATGTGTTAAGATGAACATGACCAACTGGTGATACAAATGAATATCTTTGGCCCATAGTGCAAAGATGAATATTTGATTCAAGATGTATATTGATTGATGTTACATGGATAAAATATTGATGATGGACTTTTAAATTCATAGATGATAGTAGATTTCATTCTTTACTTAACTCTTCTAATGAATTATTATTTCCGCTACAATTGTTGACCTAAAACTTGTTGTCTATTATATTCTATCTGATGTTTCCCTGTTAAAGACCAAGGATAATTTGTTATATATTATCTTAGTCATAATATTCTTTACTGGACTAGTTGAGCTCACCCTTTTCCTTTTTGTTCCATTTTTCTTCTCAGAGGTGAGAATTTAGCAGGAACTAGTCGGGGTATGGAGTGATGGTCCAAGGCAGTTGTTACAGTAGTCCTCACTATTTTCTAAAATAGTGTATAATAATTGTAATGCGGACTTATTTGAGTGTGGATATTGTTTAGAAGACAATATTTGTATTTAAACTCACAGTATATGTGTTGTCGTATTTTGCACAACAATTGTATTAATGAATTTGTAGTTGTTTTTGTATCATGTATTTGGAGACTCAGAATGGGTGAAGTATACCTATATTGGGGGCGTCACAGTTGGTATTAGAGCTTAAGGATATGGTCTTTGGCAGAGATTGGGGAATAGAACTAGGAGGGGAGAGATGAGTAAATCCTTCGCTAGTGTGTTTCACTTAAGCTTATTTGTTGGTCGGTCATAATATAGGGATATTATGTGATATGTTAATTTATTTAATTAACCCTTGTTTATGGTAGTTTTTTAGGATGGAAGCTGAGAATGTTAACAATGGAGTGTATGAGACCATGGAACAACCTTCATTCACCAACCAGGAGAACGTGCAACAGGAAGGCAATAGTCCTCCTGTAAACAAAACTACCGAGCAAACGATGAATGATAGAATATTTAGAAGCTTTTTGCAGTTCATGCAAAATCAGACGAGGGAGACTCGTGTACAAAATACTGGTGGAAATGATAGCAACGCGCGGTTTGTCACAGCCAAGCAGTTCAAGGAGTTGGGACCACCAAATTTCTGGGGAAAGACGGATCCGATTAAGGCAGAAACGTGGGTCAAGCAAATTACCAAGATATTCAATGTCTTGGGATGCACGGAGGAACAAAGGTTCCATTTGCCACCTTTATGTTCCGTAGTGAGGCAGATTACTGGTGGAAATCTGTGAAGCGTACCCAGCCAGCCGCACTCAATATATCTTGGGAAAGATTTCAGAAACTATTCAATGACAAGTACTTTCTTGAAAGTATTCATCATATGAAGAGGTAGAGTTTATTAGACTGGAACAGAACAACATGACGGTGTCCCAGTACGAGGAAAAGTTCGCGGAGTTATCAAGGTTTGCACCTCATTTGGTAGAGAATGAGGAATGTATGACGCGGATATTTTTGAGAGGTCTAAAACCCGAGATTCATCAATACCTATCTCTCACAAATTTTCTCTGTATTCAGATGTTGTCAACAGGGATCAATTATTAGAGCGAGATAATGAGTATGTTCAACCGAGGGACCACAAAGAGGGTCATACCGGTGACAGCAGTCATCGGAGCGATGATAACCAGCGAGGAGGGAAAAATACAGACAAAAGCGTTAACCACTCGGGTGGTAATCGTGACAATGATAATAGGAGAGGTGAGTCAAGTAGAAATTTCAAAAAGATGAGATTCAACAATGACAGGAAGACATCGGTAGCAGCACCAGCAACAAATTCTAGGGGAGGAGAACGATCGCCAGTTAGATGCTACAGATTTGGAGATGAGGGACACATAAGTCCAAACTGTTCACAGCCTTCCAAGGTATGTTTTAGTTATGGAAAAGACGGTCACTATAGCTCGATTTTGTCCTATAAAAAATCAATTCCAGCTGGGACGGTGGCACCAAAGGCGGATACGAACAAAATAAAGTCGGTGGTTTAAGGAAGAGCACTTTTCATGACTTCTCAAAAAGTGAGTAGCCCAAACGAAGTTATCACGGGTTAGTTAATCATAAACTCTTGCGAAGTTTATACCCTTTTAGATACCGGTTCTACCCATTCTTCTATCTTTCCTGCCTGTACTCAACACTTGAACATGGAGAAATTAGACTTTGACTTGTCTGTTGAAACTCCGTTAGGAGAAATTTTCATTACATCCATGGTTTATAAATCTTTCTTGATCCAAGTTGGCACCATCACATTACCTGTTGATCTTATCTCTTTAAAGATACTTACATATGATGTGATTTTTGGGATTGATTGGTTAACCACTCATCATGCTAAAATTGATAGTTTTCGTAAGGTTGTTAGTTTTCATATTCCTAACTAACCTGTTATGCGAATTTAAGTAACTAAACCACTAAAGTTAATCACTGTCATATCAAGCCATAAAGCCATTCATTTATTAAAAAATGGATGTCAAGCCTTCTTAGCCCATGTTATGGACTTGAACAAAAATACGTCAGATTTGAATAATATTTCTATTGTTAGTGAATCTCCTGACTTATTTCTTGAAGAACTTCCTGGCCTACCCCCAGAGTATGATATTGAATTTTGTATCGACTTTGAAACTCGGTAAAAAACCTATTTCCAAAACTCTATATCAAATGGCTCCTATTGAACTTCAGAAGTTAAAAACACAACTACAAGAGTTGGTACCTGAGCCTCTATCTGGTGACTTCCTTTGTAGAATGCACCAAAGCCAGACTCTCCATAGGGAACTCTATATTTTGTGATGGTAAAACGATAGGTGTCATTGTGACGTGCTATCAAAGATTAGGATATGAGCTATAGTTGAGAGCAACCTAAGTCAATAATCAAAATATCTAGCTTTCTAAGTTTAGCTGGTTACTATCGAAGATTCGTGGAAGGATTTTCTCGATTCGCTACTCCATTAACTCAGCTGACTCAAAAAGATACAAAATTTGAATAGAGCGAGGAATGTGAGAAGAGCTTCCAAGAACTAAAGATGAGACTCATTTTGGCACCTGTTCTGACCATACCATCCTAGAAAAAGCAAAAGTGGTAGCTGAGGCATTGAGTAGAAGATCGTATACGAGTACAAGTGCAATATTGTCGAACACAAAGACCTATTTTGTATAATTTATAAACGATAAAGATAGAGTTAAAGACTCTAGGGACCCACGTGATGATGTCAAATATACGAGTAGAACTGACTTTAATCGATAAATTTAAAGTTGCTCAAGCTACAGACCAGGAGCTGATGAATATGAAGAAGAAGATGCAAGAAGTCGTTATTTCAAAAGCAAGAATCGGCGATGTGAGGAAAGCTCAAACCTTCAATTTATTAGTCCATTTGAAATCCTCGATCGAGTAGGAACTGTGGCCTATAGACTCGCTTTACCGCCAAGTATGTCTCGTGTTCATAACGTGTTTCACATATCCATGCTACGTAAATATGTGAAAGACTCGAATCACATTATTGAGCTAGAACCAGACGAGATAGCCGAAGATTTAATGTACGAGGAAGTACCTGTCAATATCTTGGATAGGAAGGAGCATGTCCTATGCACAAAGGTTATACCACATGTCAAGGTTTTGTGGAGGAACCATGCTATTGAGGAAATGACCTGGGAGTTGGAATCAAAAATAAAAGCGAGGTACCTCACCTTTTCGAAACACCAGGTACGTACGTCAATTTCGAGGACAAAATTTTATAAGGAGGGGAGGTTGTAAGACCCCGAAATTTTTTTAAAAAATAAAATGGAATTTCCTCTAATTATTATAATGAGTTAATTTGATATAATACTTTGGTTATAGATAAAATGTGCAAATTTTATAAAATAAGAAAGTGGTTATAAAACATTCATTGTTATCGGGGAATATTCGTTTGGTCGTGGAATATTCTTGCTGTCGGGGAATATTTGTACGATGGCGCAGTCATTTATGGGTCCCATAACGAAAAATGTTCGGATGAAGAAAACGACAAGTTTGAGTTTTTATAAATAACTGTGTAATTATTACCGTTAACACTATTGGATTACCTGGTGGTTAAAATACAGTAATACGCGTGGTTGAACAGTAGCACACGATATTGCACAGTATTTTTGAATTATTGATTCTTACGTAAAAAGGCACTACTCAATAATTGTTAACGTAATTGATGTTCAATATTTTATTTTGTTGATTCAATAATTATTGCGTTGATATTTTATATTATTATTGTTTCAATAATTGTCATTGCACAGTATTTCCCATTATCAGATCAATAATTCTTATTATTTGAATAATATTATTAGATAACATTATTGGCAATGTCTAAGGAAGTTCTGTCTAGGAAAGGGATTTGGTCACCTAATTGCGCACCAGTAAGGAGAAATCCTTATCGGAAAGCCCCTTCTTTCTGGGAACGACCTGGTTGTCATAATTGTGATTCTGTAATATTATTTGTGAATAATTAATTATTGATTTATATGATAAAGAAATATTTATTTTATGTGGATATAATTGAAGAATAGGGAAATATATTTATTTTATGTGATTATAAACGAAGGAATTAATGTTGGGGTGTTTTATCAGTATTTTGTCATAATGGAGGTATTAAAAATTATCTGTATGTGGATTTCGGAAATTTTTCGTTTGGAATTTGGAAAAACTTAAAGCTACAAAGTTGTATAGAATTTAATTTCCTATGAAATGGACATAAAATTCGTATTTTTCTGATAAAAGGGCTATTTATTATGAATTATTGAAGTTTCGAAAAATAAATGTTTTTTATTAAAATTAGGAGTGAGACCCACTTTTGTCCTTTGTTGATAAAATGTGCTGAATTGATTTTCAAATGTGGTGGGCTGATATTTTTTTTCAAAATGACATGCGTATAAATTTTTTTGTTAATATTTTATTAATTTAGTCTCCTTTGGCGTTCTAGTATTTTTCTATAAATAGATGCTTAGTTAGAATTGTAAATCACACCAGAAACATAAGTTTTCTCTCTCTATATTATCGAGTGTATTTTATGAGTATTTAGATACTTTGAGAGTTGTTATTCAGTGCAAGTTTTCTACAGCCTTATATCCGATATTCCAATCAGAAGTACTGTTCTTTTGAGGTAAGGGATGTTATTTTCTTCGTAAATGATGTTATTCTCTCAATATTATTATACCAAAATGTTGGTATGAATTTTATTATAAAATTTTTACCTTTTCATGTCGAGGTTACTATTCACGTATACGGTACTATTCACGTATACGACACTATTCACGAGTATTGTTCACGAAGTATGATTTTTCTTTTGGAATTTTTACCTTTTTGTGTCAGAGTTACTATTCACGTATACGGCACTATTCACAAATACGACACTATTCACCGAAAAATGAAATTGTCTCTTCTTTGTCCCATATGTCTATTATGGTTACTATCTTTGATTGTATCCATGTTTTGATCTTCATTCTTGAATTTTACTCCACTATAGTTTATTATGGAGTGTTTTTGAACTTGGATTATCTAAAGTACGAATCCTTAATCTTTTTCCTTTTATCTCATTGGATTCGTTCTCTAAAATATTTTTCATCATCCTCAATCCTTAATGGTGATACTTGATGAATATCTTTGGCCTATAGTGCAAAGATGAATAATTACATGATGAATATCTTTGGCCAGTAGTGCAAAGATGAACAGGTGTTGAGATGAATATGACCAACTAGTGATACAAATGAATATCTTTGGCCTGTAGTGCAAAGATGAATATTTGATTCAAGATGTATATTGATTGATGTTACAGGGATAAAATATTGATGATAGACTTTTAAATTCATAGATGATAGTAGATTTCATTCTCTACTTAACTCTTCTAATGAATTGTTATTTCCGCTGCAGTTGTTGATCTAAAATTTGTTGTCTATTATATTCTATCAGATTTTTCCCTGTTGAAGACTAAGGATAATTTGTTGTATATTATCTTAGTCATAATATTCTTTATTGGACTAGTTGAGCTCACCATTTTCCTTTTTTTCCATTTTTCTTCTTATGAGGTGAGAATTTAGCAGGAACTAGTCGGGGTATGGAGTGATGGTCCAAGGCAGTTGTTACAGTAGTCCTCACTATTTTGTAAAATAGTGTATCAATAATTGTAATGAGGACTTATTTGAGTGTGAATATTGTTTAGAAAAAATATTTGTATTTAAAGTCACAGTATATGTGTTGTCATATTTTGTACGACAAATGTATTAATGAATTTGTAGTTTTTTATGTACCATGTATTTGGCGACTCAGAATGGGTGATGTATACCTATTTTGGGGGCGTCACATCAGTCCTTCAAGTATTATCAATCTTGCACCACCTCCCCTAATAGTACATGCATGTGAATCAATAGTTCCATACATGTGAAGCAACAGTAATTTGCATGTGAACTAATAGCAATTAATTGATCATTTATCCGATTAATTACCCGTTTGGTCAATTAACATCCAGAAATCAATTATTATCGAAATAAATGTCAATTTCCACTAACACTAATAATTCCAACACAATGGAAATATTTTTATCAATAATTTCATCTTTAATCAACACGAACTTATTCATCATTAATATTATAACTCATAATATTTAACGACTAGATCATTCTCAGGAAAGATGGGACTTTCTGATAAGGATTTCTCCCTATTGGCGAGCAATTAGGTGACCAAACCCCTTTCCTCGACAGAACTTTCTAGACATCATCAATAATGCAAATAATAATATGAATAACTTTGTCGTCTCAATTATTGATTTAATAATATAAAATATTATACAGATAAAACTGTGACAATAATAGAATCAAATAACGTGAGATACTATGCAGCATTTACTGTAGCAATAATTGAGTATAACTGAGTAACTTCTCACGTAAGCATCAATAATCAATACCATCTGCTACTATGCAACCACGCGTATTACTGTACTTTTACCACCGGGTATTTCAACAGTTTAATGGTAAAACTTTCACTGTTATTTTTATAAAAAGATATTTATGTCATTTTCTAACTACGACAATATTCTGTTGTGGGGTCTACCAATGATTGTGCCGTCGTACGAATATTTCTTGTTAAAACGAGTATTCCCCGACCAATCGAATATTTTATAACAACTTGCTTACTTTGCAAAATTTGTAAATATTACCCACAACTATAACGTTATATCAAATCCACACCATAATATTCAAAAATATATTTCGAGAGAAAATTAATCTTTATTCATAAAAGTTGGGGTCTTACAATTTCCCTTTCTTATGAAATTTCATCCTCAAAATTAGGGTACGTACCTGGTATGTCAAAGAGGTGAGGATGTATTGATTTCATTTCAGATTCCAACTCCCAGGTCATTTCCTCAACATCGTGGTTTCTCCACAAAACTTTGACTTGAGGTATAACCTTTGAGCGTAGAATATGATCCTTCTTATCCAAGATTTTAAAGAGTACCTCTTCATATGTTAAATGTTCCGATATCTCATCCGGTTCTAATTCAATAATATGGTTCGGGTCTTCTACATATTTATGTAACATAGATATATGAAAAACGTTATGAACACGAGACATACTTGGCAGTAAAGCGAGTCTATAGGCCACAATTCCTATTCGATCGAGGATTTCAAATGGGCTAATGAATCGAGGATTGAGCTTTCCACTCTTTCCAAATCTCATAAATCCTTTCCATGGAGCCACACGTAACAAAACATGCTCTCCAACATTGAATTCCACGTCCTTTCGATGAAGATCGGCATAACTCTTTTATCGATCTTGTGAGGTTTTTATACGTTGTCGGATCATTTGAATCTTTTTCATTCTCATGCGTACCAATTTTGGACCCTACAATGTTGCTTCACCCATGTCATCCCAGCATACTAGAGAACAACACTTGCATCCATATAATGCCTCGAATGGAGCCATGCCAATACTTGTTTGATAACTGTTGTTGTAGGAGAATTCCACTAATGGCAAGAACTTGTCCCAACTTCCTTTGAAGTGAAGGACACAGAGTCTTAATAGATCTTCAAGAGTTTGAATAGTCCTCTTTGACTGCCTGTCCGTTTGAGAATGATATGCTGTACTGAATCGTAAATCCATGTCCATAGATTTTTGCAAACTAACCCAAAATCGTGAAGTGAATCTTGGGTCTCGATCAAAAACTATGGATACTGGCATACCATGTAGTCTTATAATCTCATTTATGTACATACGAGCAAGACTTTCAAGTGAATAAGTTTCTCGTATAGGTAAGAAATGAGCATATTTGGTCAATCTATCGACAATGACCCAAATTGCATCTATACCTTGAGAAACCTTGGGAAGACTAGTAACGAAATTCATGGTAATGTGATCCCACTTCCATTCTAAAAATTTAAGTGGTTGCAATGGACCTTTTGGCAATTGATGCTCCGCCTTGACACGTTGACAAGTTAAACACCTTGAGAAAAACTCCGCTGTCTTTCTATTCATATTGCTCCACCAAAATGTATGTCAAAGATCACGATACATTTTGGTACTCCCAGGATGGATTGCAAATATTGTGTTGTGCGCCTCCATTATGATTTTATATTTCAAGTCAGAGTCGTTAGGAACACAAAGTCTGGAGTTGACTTGAAGTATTCCTTCTTCATCGATTCTTGCTTCCGGAATAGCACCTTCTTGTACTTTCTTCCTCATACGCATCAGCTCCAGGTCTGTAGCTTGAGCAGCTTTAACTTTATTGATTAAAGTCGATTCTACTCATATATTTATCATCATCATGTGGGTTCCTGGAGTCTTTATCTCTATCTTCATCCTTTGTAAGTCATACAAAATGGGCCTTTGAGTTGACAATATCGCACTCGTACCCACATATGATCTTCTACTCAACGCGTCAGCTACTATGTTCACTTTTCTAAGATGGTATTGAATGGTATAGTCATAATCTTTCAACAGCTCGAGCCAATGTCTTTGGCGCACGTTACGTTCATTTTGGGTGAAGAAATATTTGAGGGTTTTGTATCGGGTTCAAGGTCAATACAAAATTTGATTTCACACTCTGGGGACAGGTTAGGAAGTTTTTCTAGGAATATGTCAGGAAATTTATCAACAATAGAAATATCATTCAAATCTGACGTATTTTAAATATGTGATATGAGCTAAGAAAGCTTGACATCCATTTTTCAATAAACGAATGGCTTTATGACTTAATATGACAGTGATTGACTTTAGTGGTCTGGTTGTTTGAATTCGCATAATAGGTTGGTTAGGAATATAAAAGCTAACAACCTTACAAAAATAATCAATTTTAGCATGATGAGTAGTTAACCAGTCGATTCCTAAAATCACATCAAATGCAAGTATTTGCAAAGAGATAAGATCGACAGGTAACGTGAGGGTGCCAATTTGAATCAAATAAGACTTATAAATAGTGGATGTAATGAAGGTTTCTCCCAATGGAGTTTCAACAGATAAGTCAAAGTCTAATTTCTCCGGAGTTAAATTTAAACGTTGAGCGCAAGTAGGAGAAATAAAAGAGTGGGTAGAACAGGTATCGAATAAGGTATAGACTTCGTAAGAGTTTATGATTAGCTTACCCGTGATAACTTCGTTGGATTCCTCGCTTTTTGGGAAGTTACAAAAAGCACTCTCACTTGAACCATCGATTTTGACTTGTTTGGGACAGCCTTTGGTGTCATCATTACCGCTGGAATTGACTTTCGCTATAGGGCACATTACACCCTCAACTGCTTCGTCGTACTCCTGATCTATGATTTGAATCATTAATCTTCGATCCATGTCGAATTGGGTTGACCGCAATGTACAGGGTAATTCAAAACTCGATGTTGGGTTTTCCCAATTGTTGTCCAAAAAGAGAAATACATATCATCTATTTTAGCCTTCTTGGATCAGACTTCTCTTTCCACAATATCAACACGTCGTGCGACTTTTACCCATGCATACTTCATTCTCACTCGTTCAGTTGTTTCTTCTTTCAGCTGATCCTTGACATTTGAATTCTCAGATTCCAGCTTTATCATCTTATACTCTGCCAAAGAGTGCTTCTGTTCAAGCATCACATATCGGGTAACACAAGCTTGAATTGTTGCATCCCTTTGCTCCACGACCGTCTGCCGTTCTTCAGCCTGCTCTTCTAACTCATGAATATGATTTTACAGTTCTACATTTCGATCATAAAGTTCTCATAATAAATTCTCCTCAAGATCTTCTTCTTCCTCACTCTCAGCTGCTACCTCTGCGACTAGCTCGGGTGCAACTATTAATTCTTCACTCACCACATGGATATCTCTAATTTCTTCTTCGCCTGACATCCTATAATCAAGTTTAATAACTTAATTAGTACTCCCCAATAAAATCTTTGTTATAACAAAATATTATACTCCAATATTTATTCTTTAGATGAATCTCCTCAATTAATCACTAAAAACTCTATATGAGTTCATCTCTTAATTTTCAGATGTCATTTTCAAACATTGCCACAAAACAAGGGTTAATTGACATGCAATATATTATCCCTATACTCTGACCAACCAATTAAATAACAAATAAACTTAGGTAGGTCATACTGGCGAAGGAATTACCCGTCTCTCTCCTCCAAGTTCTAGTCTCACATCTCAGCCAAGGATCATATCCCTAAGCTTTGATACCGAATGTGACACCCCCAAAATAGGTATACATCACCCATTCTAAGTCGCTAAATACATGGTACAGAAATCAAATACAAACTTCTTTTATATAATACGACAAAAGCGTAGCTGAGATTTTTTACACGAATATTGTCTTCTAGACAATATCCAAACTCAAATAGAGTCCTCATTACATTTATTATCACACTATTTCATAGAATAGTGAATACTACTATAGCCACCATGTCGTACCATCACTCCATTCCCCGACTAGTCCTGGCTACGTTCTCATTTCCTGAAGAGAACAATGAAAGCAAAAGGGTGAGCTCAACTAGCCCAGTAAGAAATATTATGACTAAGATAATGTAGAATAAATTATCGTTAGCCTTCAACAATGTTAAACTAATAATAACAACAAGTTTAACTGCAGCGGAACAAGCAATCCATTAGAAGAGTCAAGTAGAGCATGAAATCTACTATCTTCTATGATTTAAAAAGTTAATCATTAACTTTATCACTGAGACTCAACTCAATAAATAATGCACATCACTGAATTATCCATGCACTATGGGCCAAACGGGCCAAGGATATTCGTGTAATCATCAATGGTCATGATCATACCAACAACTGTGCATCAATGCACTACGGGCCAATGAGGACTTTTGACACATCATTTGTAGCATTACAGGTCATGATTATACTGAATGATCCCAAGTCATAATCATACCAATCAATAGTCCATCTATGCACGTAAGCCAAAGATAACTTTCATCACAATATAAGCATAAGGATGATGACAATGACATAAGAGTTCAGTTAAAAGAAAGCAAATGATAAATTTTTAAAGATTTATAATTTAATTTATCCAGAATTCAATAATTTCCAAATTGTCAACATGATACTGCTTTGTGGAGTAAAATTCAAGAATAATAATGTATCAAAAATGATTTAGACAGAAAAGAAATCAATTTTTGTCATGAATAGTATCTCGGGTGAATAGTACCCGAGTGAATAGTACTTTATAAATAGTACCCCATGAATAGTAATTTGTGAATAGTAACATATGAATAGAACTTTGTGAATAGTACCCCATGAATAGTACTTTATGAATAGTACCCCGTAAACAGTACTCCGGCTTGAAAAGCTTAACATTTAACAAGAATGTTCAAAAAATATCCTTATGAAATGATACTGGATGAAACGCAAATTTCAAGGATATTCTACTAATTTCACGGAGTATAGAAGCAATACTTTAACAGAATGATTGTGGAATTAGGAATACAAAACGAAATAATATTACTCACATACTACAAAGTATGGAAGAAAATATTATTTCTTACGAATACTGAATAAAAATAATATCCTTTACCTTAGTAGAAGGCTGGATACTGTAATAGAGAAGTAGCAGAATACTCTTCTTCTTTCTCTCTATAACTTCTCTCTCTATAATTGCTCTAGTGAGTCTCAGTGAATTAGTGAGAATGAAAGAAGAATGAGCTTCTATTTATAGGAAAACATAGTTTCTATAATTGCACGATTAGGAGCTCGAATTATTACAATATAGTACCTTCATCTATACTTTCATTTTTAATTCAGTCCTTCAAGTATTATCAATCTTGCACCACCTCCCCTAATAGTACATACATGTGAATCAATAGTTCCACACATGTGAACCAACAGTAATTTACATGTGAACTAATAGCAATTAATTACTCATTTATCCGATTAATTGCCCGTTTAGTCAATTTAACATTCAGAAATCAATTATTATGGAAAAAATGTCGGTTTCCACTAACACTAATAATCCCAACACAATAGAAATATTTTTATCAACAATTTCATCTTTAATCAACACGAACTTATTCATCATTAATATTATAACTCATAATATTTAACAACTAAATCATTCCCAGGAAAGAGAGGGCTTTCCGATAAGGATTTCTCCCTATTGCTGCGCAATTAGGTGACCAAACCCCTTTCCTCGACAGAACATTCTAGACATCTTCAATAATGCAAATAATAATATGAATAACTTTGTCGTCTCAATTATTGATTTAGTAATATAAAATATTATGCAGATGATATTGTGACAATAATTGAATCAAATAACGTGAGATACTATATAGCAATTACTGTAGCAATAATTGAGTATAACTGAGTGACTTCTCACGTAAGCATCACTAATCAATACCGTTTGCTACTATGCAACCACGCGTATTATTGTACTTTTACCACCAGGTATTTCCACAGTTTAACGGTAAAACTTTCGCCGTTATTTTTATAAAAAGATATTTCTGTCATTTTCTAACTACGACAATACTTCCATTGTGGGGTCCACCAATAATTATGTCTTCGTACGAATATTCCCTGTCAAAACGAATATTCCCCGACCAATCGAATATTTTATAACAACTTGCTTACTTTGCAAAATTTATAAATATATTTCGAGAAAAAATTAATCTTTATTCATAAAAGTTGGGGTCTTACAACTAGTCTAATCAATAAGAGTTTGCTTGCTATTTGAAGGTTCAACACAATAATATAAGATTGAAAAATGATATTTAAGTCAAAGATTGAATAATAACAATATACAATTAGATAAACACGGTATATATGCAAAGTACTACATCCAAAAGAGTTAGAAAACTCATTTAGGACAATGAATTTAAACAGTTTATGCTTTGAATAGCAACAATAAGAGTTAGGAATGTGAAACTCGCTCGATGCGAAGAATTAAATTACAAGAGCTTGTATAATCATAAACAAGATGAAATCAATAGGCTTGCTCAACTTTAATATAAGATCTAGGAACTTGCATAATGATAAATTAGGGTTAGAAAGCTTGCTTGACAATCAAAAGATAAATATAGTTATGAAACTTGCATTCATTATAAAGAGAATGAAGTTAGGGAACTTGCTTCGTGTGTAAGCTACACAAGTATAATGACGTTCGCCAATTATCCTACATATACCATTGAAATCGCAATACCAATTAGTTATACTATCATTAGCTTTATAAATTTAATTCAACATCTAAGTCATAACCTTTAACTTAATGTCTAACAATGTTGGTTAACCACTCTCACGAATCTGAAATCTCACTATCGACTAATATAAAGCTTTATCATTCACCTCTAACTCTTGCAAACATCAATTTTCATTCATTACATGACTTATTAAGTGATTATTTAAAATCTTCACTTTTTGGTATTACCATACATTTCCATCTGTTATTATATCTTAAGATATGATTTAACATCTTTATCATGCCTACAAGATTAGGTTAAGTCTTCATATTATAGTCTGTAATTAATCAAAACATATTGTCTCTGCTTAGGGCAAGGCGCAGCTGCGCTACCCCAAGCCTTGTGACCGGTGCAACTGCCCTGGGGCACGACCTCAGAAGGCTAACAAGCCCAGCTGCGCTGTTTCTACCTTTGGTATCGGCGCAGTTGCGCCAGTACGCAGATAGAAACTGAAGCAGCTTCCCCTGTTACAATTCAAACACCCATTTTTTTTAATTTCTACAACAATTCACCAAACCCAAAAGTTATAAGTTTACTACAACAACTCTAGGCATAGACATAACACTTCTAATCACCAAAACACCCAAAATTTTAAGAATTAAAATCATCTTTTTGTTGCTTTCTCTATTGTCAACATATTTAGTGCATTTAATTGCCAAATCCTTGTTTCTTAACTAAATTACACCATTTCAATTGCGTTGTTTTCGTTTCTTGATATACTAACACAATCTACAATCAATTTATTGATTATATCAAGGATTAAACATGAAATTTTTGACTCAAACAATCCATTTTCATATATATATAACACTGATACTTTAATTTTCTTCCTACAACCCAATTTCCATGAGTTTCATTACTAACAATTACTTATAAATGATAAATAACAGATTAAAAAACCATACATATATATACACATCAATCCAACATGACTTTTAATTTACAATGAATAATCATTGAGAAACCAAAACATGGAATATTAGGAGCAATTATACGTTGAATCCTTGATTATTGGGAATAAGAATGATAAAGAATTGTTTGTTTCCCCTTGGTACTCCAACTCCTTTCCACTGTCTCAATTCCTTCCTCTGATACTCTCTAAATTTTCTGTTTGTTTACTCTTTCTCTGTTCTTCTTAGCCTTAGGATATCATGCATAAAAACAAACTAATATGGCCTTTTTCCCCACGTACACTTCAGTTAAAAAAACAAAGCGCCTATCGGTTATGTTATGCCAAAGGCCATAAGGCCGTGTTTGGCTACACAAAATCCCCCTCTTTCAATTTATTTGTGTAATACTTATATTATATAGTTCCACTTGTCACACTTTTATTTAATTAATTTATGTTCTCACAATTATAATTATAATTTCCAGTATAATTATTTTTATACTTAACAAATTATTACACATTTAATTTAATTATTAAATTAAACTCAAACATCATTTTATTTATTTAATTATTTTCTTAAATATCAAACAATTAATTTAATTTAATTATTTCATTAAATCAAATCTTTGAATAATAAAATTATCATTCATTAATTTAGTTAACATACATACTTAACTAAATTATTGCACCACAATTCATCAATTATTTATTTATCTCCATAAATAAATTATTTAAAATATTTATTAAATTCAACAAATATTTAAATTTAATTACAAAATCTCTCAATCGTTACACTTCCCCTTCACCTTCAATCATCTCCTCGCTATCCTCCAGCCATCAGAATCGATCAAACACTCACTGAAAGCCCTAAATTCCATTAAAAAAACCTAGGTCTCGGCGTTGATACTGTGCCTCCTCCGCCTTCCCTTCGGCCACCACCTCCACCTTTCCGGCGACCTCCTCCATAGCCACCACCTCCACCATATCGCAGCGTAATCCCAAAGAAGAAGGAAACCAATACGCCACAACTGTTGGGAAGAAAATGAGAGCATGAAAAACTGTTTATTTCTCAAATCCATATCTAGGACATTCGGATCTCACTTGTACCTCTATATATACTGCACTAAAAACTACAGCAACATCATCCAAAAGAGAAGACTCGAGTGGGTACCCGCCCCATAGAATTACGGGAAAGGCTGTTGACATCTGGGAAAACTCAAATTCAATCTGGGTATTCCTTGTTTTCTCTTTTTTGATTTAGGATTTTCAGCTCCTCGGTTCTTCCTATTAGAGCGAGATGGAGTCTATGATGATTTCGAATTTTGGGGAAAGATTATGACTTCCAAGCTTGGTGCAGCTTGTTGCTTGATTATTTTGGTGCAACTTGATTTGGGTATGGGCTATTGTAGGCTCTCGTTAAAGGTGGAGGTGTTGCAATGACGGTGAAGGTTTGGATGGTTACAATGAAGGTTTGGGTCAGTCCGTGATTTGGAAGTGATGGAATATATAATTATTTTAATTGTCTAATTTATCTGAATGTATTAATGAAACTTTTGTGCCTATTTTACCCTTCAGTATATAACTAATGTTTAATCAAAAAATAAAAAAATAAAATAATTCACACATCAGTTGCTTTAGGCCCCATCAAAATAGTCACGTCAGCATTTTCTGACGTGGCAGCCTCAATTGAATTAAATTGGAAAAAAATTAACAGTTCAATCATCTAATTAAAAAAATTTAAAGGTGAATCACCAAAGTGGAATATGTCAGATAGTTTAAGGTAGTGAAACATATTTAAACCTTTTTATTAATAGTTGTATTGACATTTTACTCCAACTGTTTCAAAATTAAAAATACATTTTAACTTTTTAAGTCAATTCTTGAAATTCTAAAATTTAAAATTGATGTGAAATTATTTTATTTTGATATTAATAAATATAACAATCGTAAACTAACTATAAAGTACTACTATCTACATTCCATAATAATGGTCATTTTAGTTTCACGCACATGAATTAAGAAAGTCATTTAACTTTATCATTTAATAATTTAAATTTGTATGAAATTTCATCAATATCCCTTTATGGGAAGTTGAGAACGACTAATACAAGAGAATTTTTTTTGTGGGGATAATGAGAGAAGTTAGGGGTAATATAAAAAAAATAATTTATCCTCCTAAAAAGTTGTAAACAACAAATAAATTGGAACACATTTTTACTTCTAAAATTTTATTTTTATATAATGGAGGTAGTACTAATTATCATTTCTGTTGTTTCCAAATTTGAACGAAATTATATCAATTTTGAGCTTTAGGATTTCATAAATTGACTTTGAAAAGTCAAAATATATCTTTAATTTTGGAATATAAGTGGTACCAACTTGACAATTAAAACTACTTCATATTAGGTGCAGAACACACAAAACTTGTGTGTCTAAGACACATACTCCCTTTTCGGCCACGATACATCGGGTCTGGTTTGCGTGGTGGGTTGCAGTCCACATAGGGTTTGAATCCATGTAGGATTCTGTTTGATAGTTTGAGTATTTTAGGGAATCAAAGATTCCTATTTATATTTGGTTTCTAAATCCAGAAGGAGATATTGGGATTTGAACCAACTTCCTTATTTTTAAGACATCTTATACAATCCCATAAAGGAATTATACCTAATAAAGAACCCTAATCCAATATGGGGAAGTGTTAGGTTTGTAATATTCATGAATGCAATCAAATTGCACAAATTAAGTGGAAGCATGAAAATCAGAGTTTAAAATTTTACAAACCATATACCCGGGTCATCCTTTATGCACAATTATTAATTAAACAAAAACATGAAGAACAAGAATCATACCCTTGAAGTTTCGAACTTCCTCGGTACAAGTTCACCTCCAATCCTTTTCGCGTTCAACTTGAATCCATCGGGTTTGGTTCTTTCCTTTGATCAACGTTAGCCACCCAAGTGTTTGGCCTCTAGAGGTGATCCACCAAGGAAGAAAAAAGATTCAAGAAGATGAGTGTTTGGCAAAACTCTAGTTTTTCTATCTCTCATAGAAAAAGAGCGTACTCTCCATCAATTGGAATCATGTATATTGATATCTGATATAAGACTCCTCTTATATACATATCAGTTAACCATTCTAATCTAATTAGAAATTAGGGTATTATTTAATTAATTGAATTTCTTTAATTAATTAAGCTCCCTAATCTTATTAGGGATAATTAATTAAACTCTTTTAATTAATTTAACCTCCTAATCTTATTAGGAATATATGATAGTACTTTTTTTAATTAATTCACAAACTCCTTTAGGAATTAAATAATAATAATAATAATAATAATAATAATAATAATAATAAGACTCCTCTTATTAATTTATATTTAATATTTCTAAAATATAAAATAATAAATATTAAGCTATTTAATTTATTATATCACCATAGATTAAATTAAATATAATTAACTTATTATTACAATTATGCCATTAACTTCTTAAATAATTATTCTTTATTTTATGGTGTGATCCTTTAGGTTCTCCATATTAAATCGGTTGTGAATAAATCAATTAGAACAATTCTAATCTTATTTAAATAAATAAATTAAACTATTAATTTATTTAAATAAATAATATTTATTCTACAATAGGGATTAGCCTCCCTAGCGATTAACGACTTTTCAGATAATATAAATTTTAACATCAATCATAAAAGAACCTTCGAGTAAATAGTTACCGTACAATTCAATCCTTCCACCATACAATGTCCCAATTAAATATAAGACATGGAATTACTGTCAAGTCTTAATATATTTAATTATATGTATTTCGACTCTTAAATGCACAACTCCAAATAATGCAAATTAGAAACTCCTTTCTAATTTTTATTTTGTCTTGGCCAAGGACTACTGAGTTGTCATTTATCTAATCACATAGGAAATTTCTCTTCTTTTACTAGAAGCGGTATATTCTTTATTGATCATACATTATCTCCATGTACAACTTATTATACACAAGCATACCCTTTGATATACCCTAAGGGTCTTAAGGAATAAGTCAAAGTATAATTCATCATACACAAGATACTATGATGATCTCAAGTCCAAGGATCACTTGTACTACTATCACTACAGGAATTCCTATTGACAGGCAAGTAAAACTCTATTAGGTATTCCTTAGCGAGCCACGTTCAGTGTACTTATTCTCCAATAAGCACCTATATACTTGCTTTAGTGTCTCCACACAAATGATCATGAGATCAATCATTCTCATCCAATGAGCAAGCAATGTATGTACCAATCTATCCAGATTCACTAATCCCCAATTTAGTAATCCAGCGATTGGGAACTATTTTAGTTTTAAGCTTTCAAAGAATTTAGATCTCATTAGAATGATCATCATCATTATTCTAAAAGCATTGCTTAAAACTATGAGTTTATCACATATTATAAAATAGCATCATGTAGATAATTAAAAGCATTTAATAAATTAATATTTTTTATTAATAAATGAATAAGATTGTTACAAAGTATATGCTCTATCATCAAATATGATTGGCTTGTGTGCATACTACTTTTAATCTCCCACTTTCACTAAAGTCAATTGCTATGGTATCTCATACCAGTCTTCTCTAAGTGACAATTATCTTGTTGTTGGATAAGCTTCAGTAAATGGATATGTAATGTTGTTCCTAAGAGTCCACTATCTTTATAGTGATTTCCAATCTTTTAATGATTCCTCTAATCAAATGAAAGTACCACAACATATGTTTTGATCCAAGATGAGACTTATAAACTATTCCTAGTTCTGTAATGAACTTATCATCCAAACAATCAACTTGCAGCTTCATTTACAGCTATATACTTTGTCTTTATCACTAAACCAGTAACACTTTGTTGTTTGGAACCTTTTAAATTCACTGCACCACTGTTCAAGGTAACGCTTTACCTTAAAGTGGATTTTTTGTTGTCTTGGTCTATCTAAAAAACCTAAGTCTGTTAAACTCTCTAGTTTTAATTTAGACCCACAATAAATTTTAATAACATCCTTAGTGCCGGTTAAGTATTTTAAGATATTTTTCACTGTCTTACAATTATCTTCTCCAGAATATGACCGATCAACATTAGTTCTCACATATTTCATTGTATACATGATTTTCACTCATGTGATCTCTCTTTTCAGGAGTCTATAAGGACTATTAAGAGAGATACATTCCATGGCTCATCAACATGAGACATCTCTTGGAGTTTGTCATGCTAAACAACATTAACATCAAATAAATATACGTTCTTTGGGTTAAGCTGAGCATCCTTTTAACTCTATATATATAAATTTTTATCCTCAATGACGATACTCTTCCCAAATCATTCATGGAGGAATGTTTAGACAACTTTATCTTTATTTATTATAGCATTGGCATGTCATTCCTTATCCGTAATATATCAACATATAATACTAGAAATGTCACGACGCTCTAACTGACCCTTTTGTACACACTAGGTTCATTCTTATTTTTGATAAAATCAAAATCTTTTGATTATCTCATCAAAATGAATGTTCCATATTTGAGAAGCTTACTTCAATCCATTTCTCTGAGTGTCTTCAACTCTTACCTCATCGTATATATTGGATCATCATCATCTATGATGCGTACCTCATCGTCATCATCATCATCTATAATGAATCCATACCTCCTAGGTATCTTCAGTACTATTCCAGATTTACGATTTGGTTATGGTACAATAAGTCTATCTACATGTTCCTCTTATTTAACTTATAGCATTTTGTGGTTCTTGAACTCTTAAGATCTATTATCCTCCCACTAGCCCCTTCAATGATAAACATCTTTATCTTAAAAGGTAGCATGTTTCGCAACAAACACTTTTTTCTAAGTAGAATTATAGAACACATACCCTAAACTTACTTTAGGATGTCCCACAAATCTGTACTTGTCAAATCTTGTCCCAAACTTATCCTTTAAAACTTTTTCACATAAGTTGGACAACCCCTTATCTTAACATACTTAAGATTAGGAATCCTCCCTGTCCATAACTTTTATGGAGTCTTAGGGCCGGATTTTAAGGTTGCCTTTTCGTAGATATGCAGCCATTTCTAGGACATGACCCTAGAGGGATACTGGAATGTCGGTAAAATCATTATGGATCGCATCATGTCCAACAAGGTACGATTTTTTCTTTCAGATACATCAATCAATTATTATGTATCAAGAGGCGTCCATTGTGAGAAAACCATTTAAGATGATCCAGAAACTCATTTCACAAGTATTCCTTCCTTGATTCGATCAAAGAATCCTAATACTTTGTCAATTTGTTTCATTTCTGAATTCTTTAAACCTTACAAATAATTCATAATTGTATTTCAGCAAATACACACATTCAACTCTTTGAATGATCATCTCCTTTTCTTATACAAATTTTTTCAATATGCACAATTATTTTCACGTAAGTCAAGTATACAAAATCCATTAAGTAATATTCCAGTTCTATGCAAAACATTATTATTATAAATAGAACAACAATTGTTCTTAAATATAATACCAAAGATTTCATTGTCCAACAACAAAATGGAAATAATGTTTCTAACAAGAACTAGAATACAATAACAACTTATTGACATAATTAAAAGATTTGCCCGTAGGCATTGCAAAACCTACGGCTAATGTAACAACCTTTGCTTCATTTCTCACACATAGGATTACTTATCTTTGTTTAGTTTTCTACTTCAGTTTGGTTCCTTCATAAATCTATATTTATGATAACCAAAGTCAGTATCCAATACCCAAGTAGAACCTTGACTTAAAGAAAAATTTATTTTAAATCATGAACAACATTGTATTTGTAACTGAAACTTCACTAAGTTTCTTCTGGTTAGCTCTGCAAGATGCTTCTCGCAGTTTCTTTTCCAGTGTTCTGGCTTATTACAGTGGAAGCAAACTGTGACGCCCTCAAAATAGGTATACATCACCCATCTTGAGTCATTAGATATCACACTATAAAAATCAAATACAAACTTCATTTATACAATTATTGAACTGTAGTACAAAATATGACGACAGGTATACTGTGAGTTTTAATACAAATGTATGTAACTCTCATGGTGCCTTGACCACAACCTTACAATGGTACTTTAAATAAAAGTACAGTCAAAAACTGTTTTAGAAATTAAAATCTTTGGGAAGTGCTCAAGGAAACCTTCGTACATAGGAGGCCATGAATCTAAGTTATGATAGATATAATATGTCCAGAGAATTATCCTTGGTTGACTCAATAGACCCCAAAGAAAAATGAGAAGATTATTATCATGTTCCTTCGAATGGTGAGTCTTCTCTTAACATATAACTATCTCCACTGTCTCCAAGTGAAAATTATATTTCAAATAAACTCCAAGATCATATAGGTAGTGCTCGTAGATATACTCAGCAAGTGGATGTGCACAACCCTGTCTTATGATAACACGAGGTTGTATGTCATTAGACATCTTGTATGATAGTGACAAAACACCCTTCCAAAGTTAGGTTTGCCTCACCCTATTCAGTTCACCAAAATTAAATATCAAATGACGTATACAATACGACACACTTATCTAAAGTTCTCAATAAAATTATTTCCATACTATTTAGGGAGAACCTCAACAGCTATAGACCACCGTTCTATTCCCCTGTTATCCCCGCTCGACCCAGCTACACTCTTATTACCTGAAAGGAATTGTGAAACAAAATGGTGAGCACAACTAGCCCAGTAAAGAATATCATAACTAAAGATAATTAAATTATCAATAGCTTTTGTCAATAATAAATCAGAGATTTAGAACATATGGTAGATGATAAAACTTTTCAACCATAGTTGCAGTGGAATGAACAATCCATTAAAAGAGTCAATAGACCATCAGGTCTATTATCTTAAAAGTCCACCAATAATGTTTTATCCCTGTAACGTCAATCAACAATTCATGTCCACAATCATATGAATAACTCATAATCATAATTATGATTCTGAATTCCTTTTCGTACCCAAGACGAAGATAATTTTCATCACCTATCTTCGCCTGAAACATCAAAAATTATGGTTATACCAAATCATTATCCATGCTCATAATCATACTAATAAATTCATCTTTGCACTACGGCCAAAGATATTCATTAACAATTCATCTTTGCACTACAGGGCAAAGACATTATACTGTATTTTGGAAGAGTCAAGTAGAGCATGATATCTACCATCTTCTACGAATTTAAAAGCTTATTATCAATATTTTATCGCTGAGACTCAGCTTAATAAATAATCTACATCATCGAATCACCCCTACACTACGGCCAAGGATATTCGTTAATATCACATCTATGAATTATCCATGCACTACGGCCAAGAATATTCATTATTATCACATCCATGAATTAATATTTCATTGTTGAGACTCGGCTCAATAATTAATCCACATCATCAATTCATCCATGCATTATAGGCCAAGGATATTCTTTTAGTATCACGACCACGAATTATCCATGCACTACGAGCCAAAGATATACGTGTTTTCATCAACGGTCCTGATCATGCCATAAAACAATTCATCTTTGCACCCTTGGCCGAAGAGAATCCATAACCATAATCATACCAAAAACTGTTCATCAATGCACTACGGCCAATGAGGACTTTTTCCACATCATTTGTAATATTACGGTCATGATTATACCGAATAATCCCTAGTCATAATCATACCAAGTCCATCTATGCACTAAAGGCCACAGATAACTTTCAACATAATATATACATAAGGATGATGACAATGATATAAGTATTAATCAAACGAAAATAAGGATAAATATTAAAGACTTTAAATTTATCCAAATATTAGCAACCACTCATAAACTAATATTATTAATATCATAACAATATTTTAATCACTTCTTAAACTTATAAACAATTTATTTCAATTGTTTACACTTTACCAAATAATGTATTTAATTATTCAAAAATGTCATACTCATAAGATTTCATCACCAATGATTAAATCCCTCATTAAAAATATTCATATACCTTATATAGGATTTTCAAGCCATAAAATCCTATTTTCCAACTTTGTTACTTCACATAACATATTTAACTCATTTACTCATAACTAGATCATTTTCATGAAAAAAACCAAATCAGTCCCAAAAATATTTCTTTTCTGGGATTTAGCAGAATATAGTCCCATATTGAACATATATTTTTCTCAGAATTTTTAAAATTTATTTACTATTTTTCAAAAATCAATTTCTAATTAATTCCTTAAGAAATTAGCTACCTCAAGTTTAACTCCAGAAATTCCCAAATCTTGGCAGGATCATACACATGTTAACGTGATCTTCCAGTTTAAATTTCATGGTCATCAGAGTTGTAGAACTCCGGTTATAGCATTTTTCGTCGAAAAAACCTAAATATTGAAATGGTCATAACTTGCTCATTTTAAGTCGGAATGAACTCATTTTTTGACATGAGGTACTTTATACCATATACTTTCATGTCCCAAAAGCCCGGAATTTTTCTCACAAATTAAGTGGTCGAAAATGTCCTTTTAAAAATATGGACAGTAGTTGTTTTCCATTTTTTCAGTTTTTCGTGATTTGTTAAAATTAGTCCACACGAACATCTACAACACCTTTTCCAGTGATTCCACTTGGATAAGTTAGGAAACTTATAGATCTAACTATAGAACTTGACCACACTTTAAAATTCAAAATATAATAGAAGATATGGTCAATTGAATTTCATGTTCCATTTTCACCAAAATCTAATTTTCAACCCTTTGTGATTTCTAAGAAACTTTCATGTTTTCACATAATAACCAACATAACTCATCATGACAATGACATAATAATTCAATAAAACAAGTTCAAAAATTAAATTATCTAGGAACTAATAACGTCTAAATTGTCAACATGATACTTCTTTGTAGAGTAAATTCAAGAATGCTCAGAAGAATATTTTCATGAAAAGATACTGGATGAAGCGCAAATATCAAGGATATTCCACTAATTTCATGGAGTATAGAAGTCAAAACTTTAAACAACTGAGTATAATAAAGAATGGAATAATAAAAGAAATCATCAGGCATGCGATAGATCGCACAGACAGGTTATTCCAACAGAATAATAAATGACGGAACCAGGTCAGGCGTAATACGCACCGACAGGATATTCCAACAGAATAATAAAGAATGGAATAACAACAGAAATCACCATGCATGCGGTACTTCGTATAGACATGTTATTCCAACAGAATAATAAATAACGAAACCAGGTCAGGCGAAATTCGCACCGACAGGATGTTCTAACAGAATAATAAAGAATGGAATAACAACAGAAATCACCATACATGCGGTACTTCGCATAGACAGGTTATTCCAACAGAATAATAAATAACAAAACCAGGTCAGGCGAAATTTGCACCGACAGGATGTTCCAACAGAATAATAAAGAATGGAATAACAACAGCAATCACCATGCATGCGCTACTTCGCATAGACAGGTTATTCCAACATAATGATAAAGAATGGAATAACAGAAGAATTTCACCAAGTATAGGGTAGACCGCGTATACAAGTTATTCCAACAGAATAATAAAGAATGGAATACAGAAGTTCTCATCATGAATACAAAAGAAATAATACCCCTTATGGGTACAACAAATAATATCCCTTACCTTTGAAAAAGAGTATTCCGACCGGTAGGGCGGGAATATACTTGAAGAAAACTTGCACTATCTTCTACGCTCAAAGCTTTCTTAAACTTTAAAGAAATACGCTCGAGATTATAGAAGAAGAACTCTCTCTATAGTTTCTCTCTCTAGAGTTTTAGTGAATTCGTAAGAAATAATGAAGGAATGAGCTTCTATTTATAGAAGAATGGAATGCATAGTAACTAATTCATGAACGGTCTAGATTGATTTACTTTTAATCAGACGGTCCATATTTAAAGCAAAATCTTTTAAATAAAATATAATATATTCTATTTATAATCTAATAAAATAAATAACTTTATAAAAGTATTCTGTTTTATATAAAAAGATTCTACTATGCAAAATACTATGCAACACTATGTATAATAAAATATAATATATTCTATTTATAGAATAACTTTATAAAAGTATTCTATTTTATATAAAATGATTTTACTATACAAAACACTATGCATAATAGAATATAATATATTCTATTTATAGAATAACTTTATAAAAGTATTCTGTTTTATATAAAAAGCTTTTCTGTTTTATTACATTAATAATGCTAATAAAACAAAACTAAGTGACTTCTCACGTAAGCATTAATAATCAATATCGTATGCTACTATGCAACCACGCATATTTTACCACCAATAATTTTATAACAACTTGCTTACTTTAAAAAAATTTCAAATGTCACCCTTAATTTTAAACTTTTATCAATTTAACTATTCACCAAAATAGAAAAATTGAATACTTTTATTTCATAAAATTCGGGTTCGCACAATCTCCCCTCCTAATGAAATTTCATGCTCGAAATTTACGTACGTACCTGGTATTTCGAAGAGATGATAATACCTTGCTTTCTTTTAAGATTGTACCTTCCCGGTTATTTCCTATGTATCATGATTTTCTCGTTGCTCATCTCCTGAGTTTCAGATATCCTTCTAGAATATACTTAAAACTAGGTTAATTGACATATCATAATTTGTCAACTTATCAAGTAAACAATTTCGGCTTAGGTAAGTTACACACTAGCGAAGTATATTACTCGTCTCTCCCCTCCTAGTTCTAGACTCATTTCTCCGCCAGCGACCATATCCCAAAGCTCTGATACCAAATGTGACGCCCCCAAAATAGGTATACATCGCTCATCTTGAGTCGCCAGATATCACACTATAAAAATTAAATACAAACTTCATTTATACAACTGTTAAACTATCGTACAGAATACGACGACAGGTATACTGTGAGTTTTAATATAAATGTATGTAACTCTCATGGTGCCTTGACCACAACCTTATAATGGTACTTTAAATAAAAGTACAGTCAAAAATTGTTTTAGAAATTAAAATTTTGGGAAGTGCTCAAGGAAACCTTCGTACATAGGAGGCCATGAATCTAAGTTATGATAGATATCATATGTCCAGAGAATTATCCTTGGTTGACCCAATAGACCCCAAAGAAAAATGAGAAGATTACTATCATGTTCCTTCGAATGGTGAGTCTTCTCTTGACATATAACTATCTCCACTATCTCCAAGTGAAAATTATATTTCAAATAAACTCTAAGATCATATAGGTAGTGCTCGTAGATATACTCAGCAAGTGGATGTGTACAACCCTGTCTTATGATAACACGAGGTTGTATGTCATTAGACATCTTGTATAATAGTGAAAAAACACCCTTCCAAAGTTTGGTTCGCCTCACCCTATTCGGTTTACCAAAATTAAATATCAAATAACGTATACAATACGAAACACTTATCTAAAGTTCTCAATAAAATTATTTTCATACTATTTAGGGAGAACCTCAATAGCTATAGACAACCGTTCTATTTTCCTGTTATCCCGGCTCGACCCAGCTACACTCTTATTCTCTTAAAGGAATTGTGAAGCAAAAGGGTGAGCACAACTAGCCCAGTAAGAATATCATAACTAAAGATAATTAAATTATCAATAGCTTTTGTCAATAATAAATCAGAGGTTTAGAACATATGGTAGATGATAAAACTTTTCAACCATAGATGCAGCGGAACAAGCAATCCATTAAAAGAGTCAAATAGACCATCAGGTCTATTATCTTAAAAGTCCACCAATAATGTTTTATCCCTGTAACGTCAATCAACAATTCATGTCCACAATCATAAGAATAACTCATAATCATAATTATGATTCTGAATTCCTTTTCGCACCCAGGACGAAGATAATTTTCATCACCTATCTTCACCTGAAACATCAAAAATCATGGTTATACCAAATCACAATCCCTGCTCATAATCATGTTAATAAATTCATCTTTGCACTACGGCCAAAGATATTCATTAACAATTCATCTTTGCACTACAGGCCAAAGACATACAACTGTATTTTAGAAGAATCAAGTAGAGCATGATATTTACTCTCTTCTACGAATTTAAAAGCTTATTATCAATATTTTATCGATGAGACTCAGCTTAATAAATAATCCACATCATCGAATCACTCCTACACTACGGCCAATGATATTCGTTAATATCACATCCATGAATTATCCATGCACTACGGCCAAGAATATTCATTATTATCACATCCATGAATTAATATTTCATTGTTGAGACTCAGCTCAATAATTAATCCACATCATCAATTCATCCATGCACTATAGGCCAAGGATATTCTTTTAGTATCACGACCACGAATTATCCATGCACTATGGGCTAAAGATATACGTGTTTTCATCAACGGTCATGATCATGCCATAAAATAATTCATCTTTGCACCCTTGGCCGAAGAGAATCCATAACCATAATCATACCAAAAACTGTTCATCAATGCACTACGGCCAATGAGGACTTTTTCACATCATTTGTAACATTACGGTCATGATTATACCGAATAATCCCTGGTCATAATCATATCAAGTCCATCTATGCACTACATGAGGATAATGACAATGATATAAGTATTAATCAAACAAAAATAAGGATAATTATTAAAAACTTTAAATTTATCCAAATATTATCAACCACTCATAAACTAATATTATTAATATCATAACAATATTTTAATCACTTCTTAAACTTATAAACAATTTATTTCAATTGTTTACACTTTACCAAATAATGCATTTAATTATTCAAATATGTCATACTCATAAGATTTCATCACCAATGATTAAATCACTCATCAAAAATATGCATATACCTTATATAGGATTTCCAAGCCATAAAATCTTATTTTCCAACTTTAATACTTCACATAACATATTTAACTCATTTACTCATAACTAGATCATTTTCATGAAAAATACCAAATTAGTCCCAAAAATATTTCGTTTCTGCCATTTAGCAGAATATAGTCCCATATTGAACATATATTTTTCTCGGAATTTTTAAAATTTATTTACTATTTTTCAAAAATCAATTTCTAATTAATTCCTTAAGAAATTAGCTACGTCAAGTTTAACTCCAGAAATTCCTAAATCTTGGCAGGATCTTACACATGTTAACGTGATCTTCCAGTTTAAATTTCATGGTCATCAGAGTTGTAGAACTCCGGTTATAGCGTTTTTCGTCAAAAAAACCTAAATATTGAAATGGTCATAACTTACTCATTTTAAGTCGGAATGAGCTCATTTTTGGACAGGAGGTATACCATATACTTTCATGTCCCAAAAGTTTGAAATTTTTCTCACAAATTAAGTGGCCGAAAATATCCTTTTAAAAATATAGACAGTAGCTGTTTTCCATTTTTCAATTTTTCGTGCTTTGTTAAAATAAGTCCTCATGAAAATCTACAACACCTTTTCCAGTGATTCCACTTGGATAAGTTAGGAAACTCATAGATCTAACTCTAGAACTTAACCACACTTTAAAATTCAAAATATAATAGAAGATATGGTCAATTGAATTTCATGTTTCATTTTCACCAAAATCTGATTTTCAACCCTTTGTGATTTCTAAGAAACTTTCATGTTTTCACATAATAACCAACATAACTCATCATGACAATGACATAATAATTCAATAAAACAAGTTCAAGAATTAAATTATCCAGGAATTAATAACGTCCAAATTGTCAACATGATACTTCTTTGTAGAGTAAAATTCAAGAATGCTCAGAAGAATATTTCCATGAAAAGATACTGAATGAAGCGCAAATATCAAGGATATTTCACTAATTTCATGGAGTAGAGAAGTCAAAACTTTAACCAACTGAGTATAATAAAGAATGGAATAATAAAAGAAATCACCAGGCATGCGATAGATCGCACAGACAAGTTATTCCAACAGAATAATAAATGACGGAACCAGGTCAGGCGTAATACGCATCGACAAGATATTCCAACAGAATAATAAAGAATGGAATAACAACAGAAATCACCATGCATTCGGTACTTCGCATAGACAGGTTATTCCAACAGAATAATAAATAACGGAACCAGCTCAGGCGAAATTCGCACCGACATGATGTTCTAACATAATAATAAAGAATGGAATAACAACAGAAATCACCATGCATGCGGTACTTAGCATAGACAGGTTATTCCAACATAATGATAAAGAATGGAACCAGGTCAGGCGAAATTCGCACCGACAAGATGTTCCAACAGAATAATAAAGAATGGAATAACAACAGAAATCACCATACATGCGGTACTTCGCATAGACAGGTTATTCTACCAGAATAATAAATAACGAAACCAGGTCAGGCCAAATTTGCACCGACGGGATGTTCCAACAGAATAATAAAGAATGGAATAACAACAGCAATCACCATGCATGTGATACTTCGCATAGACAGGTTATTCCAACATAATGATAAAGAATGGAATAACAGAAGAATTTCACCAAGTATAGGGTAGACCGCGTATACAGGTTATTCCAACAGAATAATAAAGAATGGAATACCAGAAGTTCTCTTCATGAATACAAAAGAAATAATACCCCTTACGGGTATAACAAATAATATCCCTTACCTTTGAAAAAAGAGTATTCCGACCGGTAGGGCAGGAATATACTTGGAGAAAACTTGTATTATCTTCTACGCTCAAAGCTTTCTTAAACTCTAAAGAAATATGCTCGAGATTACAGAAGAAGAACTCTCTCTATAGTTTCTCTCTCTAGAGTTTTAGTGAATTCGTAAGAAATAATGAAGAAATGAGTTTCTATTTATAGAAGAATGGACTGCATAGTAACTAATTCATGAACGGTCCAGATTGATTTACTTTTAATCGGACGGTCCATATTTAAAGCAAAATCTTTTAAATAAAATAAAATATATTCTATTTATAGAATAACTTTATAAAATTATTCTGTTTTATATAAAATGATTTTACTATGCAAAACACTATGCATAATAGAATATAATATATTCTATTTATAGAATAACTTTATAAAAATATTCTGTTTTATATAAAAAGCTTTTCTGTTTTATTACATTAATAATGCTAATAAAACAAAATTGAGTGACTTCTCACGTAAGCATTAATAATCAATATCGTGTGCTATTATGCAACCATGCATATTTTACCACCGATTATTTTATGACAATTGCTTACTTTGAAAAATTTTCAAATGTCACCCTTAACTTTAAACTTTTATCAATTTAACTATTCACCAAAATAGAAAAATTGAATACTTTTATTTCATAAAATTCGGGATCTCACACAAACTTCTTTGCTATCCATATCAATTTTGTTCTTATTATCCTTTATTTTTGCCTTTCTATTTACCTTCTTTGAATCGTTCTTCTTTTCAGAAGATCCTTTGGCCCCTACCCATAAGACATTGTCTTTCTTGGTTGAAAAGTGACTCTCAACATTTTTTAACATGTTAAGCAAATCAGCGAGGCTGATATCTAGCTTGTTTATATAAAAAATTCACAACAATTGTGGAAGGAGTCCGGGAATGAGTCCAAGATCAAATCTTGGCTCAACTCTCCATCCATGAAAAAACCTGTTGTCCTAATTGATCAACCAAATTGATAATGTTAAGGACTTTTATCTGTACTGTAGTGTCATCAGTCATTCTAGATCGGAAGAGCTCCTTAGATATCTGATATCTTTCAGTCCTACTTTCCTCACCATCAACTACTTGATATGAAGGAATATAGTAGGAGCATCCATAGTTTTATGCTGATGCTGAAGCTCATTACTCATGGATGCGAGCATGATGCATTGAGCCAACTGTGCATCATCTTGCCACTTTCTAAAAGTAGCAATCTATTCCTCAGAGACATTGTCTGCAACCATTGCAGGGATAGACATATTAAGGACATAAGATAGCTTTTTAGCCATGAGGACTATTCTCAAATTCCTTTACCAATCTGTTTAATTCGGTCCGGTTAATTAACATCTAATATGCTTCGCAGTGATAGTAATTTAGACATTGTAAAATTCTATAGACGAATTTGTAATTAATAACATTTTAGCATACATTCTTTTATTAATTACCAAAATAATTTAGGTCTTTTTTTAAATTGGTATCTCCTAGTATTTTTTTCAAACTATATTACCATCAATATATATAGTTCAGCAATATCTAATTAAAGATATACTAGAGAGAATAAAGATCTCATTTCAAATGTACATAGCCTTGTGTATGCACAATAAACTATATATAAATAAATAGGTAGACAATTCTTGTCAATTACATCAACTATACAACTCCTTATATTTTGCCTCTTAAATCATAATGGTCAAGTGTGTGCACATCTGAACTAAAATGATCTAAGTTAAGTCATACCTAGCACTCTATATATTCAAAAGAAAAACATTGTCCTTGTGTGTGCACAACAAAATAGTATTGTTCAGTCTATTTATAAGCATTAAATGTGATAAAATAATATCTTAAATATTTAATACTTGCCTTGTGTGTGCACAATAAACTCATATTAAATATTTAATACTTTATTATTTTACAATGCTAGAAGACGATGTTTGATATTCCAAATATCTTTGAACGTTACAACTTAATATAATTTATTTGAGGGTTTTGTTATTAATTTTGTCTCATCTTGTTTAGCGCGCATGCACATATATATATAATATATATATATATATATATATATATATATAAAATACGCGTCATATTATTAAACATGCGAAGAATGTTTGCATAATATATATATATATATATATTATATATATATATATATATATATATATATATATATATATAACTAGCATGCATATATAGAATACTATATTTTACCCGAATTGATTATGGACTTTTATTCTAGTTTGGTTCACTAGAGCCACCAAGTGAACCAAAAGGTCAAACCCTAGGGGTTCAAGAATTAATATTTAAATATAACTATTACATTTAAACCCGGGCACCATTACAAACGGGTCTTCAAACAATCCTTGCTCCTTGATCTCCAATTCTTCAAAATTAATTCTAATTGTTCCTATTACAAAATTATTTTAAATAAATAGAAACATTGATCAGGAGTCAAGGAGAAGTACATAGGACAGAGATATAATTTACATTAAGAAAAATTAGAGAAGACGAGGTACGCAGACCCCATTTAATAAAACTCATACATTCATGCATCCAACTAAAATAAAATCCAATCACATTGGTCAATAGTCCATAATCAATCTCATTTATTATCATACACATCACCATATGCATCAATAAATAACATTCATCTCATGAATAATAAACATTCAATATATATAAATATTGATATCATTTAATGGGCAAATTTAGTTAGCATAAAATCTAATTTTGAATCAAAATAGACTCTTTTATTTTAATCCAAAATTTAAATTAAAATAAACCTCTTTTATTTTAATTTATCCAATTTTGAATAAAATAAACTATTTTATTTTAATCAAAATAAACACATTTATTTTAATTAATTATGGAATCCAATTCCAAGTAAAAAAACTCATTTATTAAAGAAAACACGGATTCTCTTTCCTATTCACAAATAAACTATTTTATTTGAATAATATGAAATCTTATTTCATATATAATAAACTCATTTATTTAAGGAAATACAAATTCTCTTTTCTATTCATAAATAAACTCTTTTATTTTAAATAATATGAAATCTTATTTCATATCTAAATAAACTCTTTTATTTAAGAAAACACGGAATCCAATTTCAACTCTAATTAGTTATCATGGAATCTAATTCCAACTCTAATTAGTTAGCATGAAATTTTAATTTTAAATAAAAATAAACTTTTTATTTTAATTATAAAATTATTAAGAATAATATATATTAACGGAAGGTACTGCAACATGAAATATATAAATATATAAATAATAGTCATATTAACCTTTCATGAAGCAACAGGATTCAGCACCTTTCATGTTGCAACAGGATAACGTAATCATATTATGTTACTATTAATATATAGAGAATTGTTAAATTCACAACAAAAAATGTTATTTTCACAACAAAAGTGTCGTTATAGATTCTATAGCGACGGTTTTCACCGTCGCTATATATCTACTACGACACTTTTATTTTGGAAATAACAAAAAGTATTGTGGATTTAACAATTCCCAATATATATCATATATATTACCTCACGTGCATGCCATGTTTTATTTTTATATATAATATACATATCATAACATTAACGTGATTGTGAAGCTGTAGGAAACAGGAATCCTTTTCGTTTTACGAATTGATTTAGTTTTTTTAATAAATTTTATACAACAAAATTATGTCCAATTAAATTGTTCTAAACACATATTAATATACACATCATATCAAATCAAAACAATTAATAATTCGCATAAAGGTTTGGCTCTGATACCATTGTTAGGTTTGTAATATTCATGAACGCAATTAAATTACACAAATTAAGTGGAGGCATGAAAATCAGAGTTTTAAATTTTACAAACCATATACTCGGATTAACCTTTATGCACAATTATTAATAAAACGAAAATATGAAGAACAATAATCATACCCTTGAATTTTCGAGCTTCCTCGGGCACAAGTTCACCTCCAATCCTTTCGCGATCAATTTGAATCCCACTGTGTTTGGTTCTTTCCTTTGATCAACGTTAGCCACCCAAGTGTTTGGCCTCTAGAGGTGATTCCACCAAAAAAAGAAGAAAGATTCAAGAAGAATGGGTGTTTGGCAAAACCCTAGTTTTTCTATCTAAAAAGAGTGTACTCTCCAACAATTGGAATCACGTATATTGATATCTGATATAAGACTCCTCTTATATAGATATCAATTAACCCTTCTAATCTAATTAGAAAATAGGGCATTATTTAATTAGTTAAATTTCTTTAATTAATTAAGCTCCCTAATCTTATTAGAGATAATTAATTAAACTCTTTTAATTAATTTAACCTCCTAATCTTATTAGGAATTAATATATGAGAGCATTTTATTAATTAATTTCCAACTCTTTTAGGAATTAAATAATAATAGTAGTAATAATAATAATAAAACTCCTCTTATTAATTTATATTTAATATTTCTAAAATATGAAATAATAAATATTAAGCTATTTAATTTATTCTATCACTATAGATTAAATTAAATATAATTAACTTATTATTACGATTATGTCATTAACTTCTTAAATAATTATTCTTCTTTTTATGGTGTGACCCTTTAGGTTCTCCATATTAAACCGGTTGTGAATAAATAAATTAAAACAATTCTAATCTTATTTAAATAAATAAATTAAACTATTAATTTATTTAAACAAATAATATTTATTCTACAATAGGGATAAGCCCCCTAGCGATTAACGACTTTCCAGATAATATAGATTTTAACATTAATCATAAAAGAACCTTTGAGTAAATAGTTACCGTACAATTCAATCCTTCCACCATACAATATCCTAATTAAATATAAGACATGGAATTACTGTCAAGTCTTAATTTATTTAATTATATGTATTTCGACTCTTAAATGCACAACTCCAAATAATGCAAATTAGAAACTCCTTTCTAATTCATTCTGCCTTGGCCAAGGACTACTGGGTTGTCATTTATCGAATCACATAGAAAACTCTTCTTTTACTAGAAGCGGTAGATTCATTATTGAGCATACATTATCTCCATGTACAACTTATTATACCCAAGCATACCCTTTGATATACCCTAAGTGTGACGCCCCCAAATAAGTATACATCACCCATTGAGTCGCCAAAACATGTACAAAAATACA